>VXAU01006141.1:420666-452426 GCA_013399695.1 Formicarius rufipectus
GGGGGGGGGGAAGGAAACCAGGATGCAGATAACTGATACAGCGTTAAAGACCTGTGTGGGGGAAAGGCAAAGGAGAAGGATGTTAACAGCACGTACAGATAGCTCCAGGGAGAGAAGACATGACAAGAGAGGTCATTTAGTTAGAAGTCCAGTAGTGACTGCAGAGCAAGAATGAGTCATTACCTGACAAAGGTTTTGGTAACCTTTGATTTGGAAGTGTAGCTTTTTCAGTTTTAATAGTCTTGCTGTCTCTCTCCCTTGAAAAGCTTAGAAAGATGGCTCTAACTGCAGAGATAGAGGTATATCTGTACTGCCACGTGAGAGAGTGCCAGGGATCTCTCTCACGCACTGAACCCCTGAATATCCAGTCTGCACATTGGTTGATTCCTTGTCCACTCCAAAAGGCTCTTTGCACAACAAAGCATAGGAGAGGTCTGGCAGCAGTTTGCTCCAAGGATCACGCTCAAAAGGCAGTCACAACCCAGGACTAGACTGTTCTTGGCCCTTTCTGATCTTCCCGAGATAGCCCGAAGGCTTTGTGACTTCAAACACCTGCACATACTCTTGTGTCATGGGCTGTGGCGTATGACGTGTACTCTTAGTTTTGTGCTTTAACTGAACCCCTGCTGGTTCTCTGTGACAGTTCATTTTATTGCAGACACTGAGAAATGGTGCAGGGAGGGAGGGAGTAGAAGGAAACAACTTGTATCCTAGGGCTACAGCAACCCAGCAGACATCATGGGTTAAATGCTATGTGGTGTGGGCACAGCCGTGAGATCCAGGGGTTAGCAGTTTGGACACAATCCAGTCCTTACTACTTGTCCTCAGGAATCATCCCCTGTCCCACTCTCAGCTGGGAGTGTAGACTACACACAGAGTTTGTTCTCAGTAACCACTTGTAGAAGAGACTTTTCTTGCTCTTACCCTGTGACTTCTCCAATGAATAAGTTATTGCATCAATCCCAGTGTTTGCAAATAATGCCTCTTTTTCCCAGGGGCAATGTGATTGTTTCTGTGCTGAGTTGCTTTAGTGCAGATTTATTGTTGCTCTATGACAAAACTATAGTGTTACATCCTAGACTAAAACACTAAACAGTGTTTGGGAAGAAATGAGTGGACCATTGTTTATATTAGTCTGCAGATTCCAAATGAAGTGAACAGCAATATAAGTACTCTGGTCAGAAAGAATAAATAGCTGCAATTCATGGAATTACTCCTGTTTGTTTTTTTTAATCAGGACTCTTTCAAGTCAGAGGAAAGTTCACAGTCTTTACATAGTTATTACAAAAAATAAAAAAAAGGGAGCAAAAAAATATTTTTACATTAAAGTGTGTGATGTGTTACAGTCAACTACATGAATTATGTCCAACATTTTAAACATAATTTATCTCCAAACACACAAATTAGGTCTTCACATTGAAAATGTACAAGTTCTTGAAGTTATGCATGTCTAATCTGAGAATAAATTACTATATTTATAGAAACTCATAGCTAGAATTTCAACTCAAGGTACTGGAAAACTTATGAAGCAAAAAGAAAAAACAGAAAAAAATAACAAACTATGAAACTACTGAGTTGATACCCTCCAGTTTTTACTACCATTTTGTATGGAATGATTAGCAGAATTGGCACTCAAAAATTCTCCCTTTTGGCAATGTTCTTGGAGTCTAAGGTTGTGATTCATCCATCCTCAGGCAAGATTTTGCCTCTGAGCACACACATTCACCCCACTCAAAAAATTATCCTAAGATTGCAAATAAATTTCAGTAACTTTCACTAACAAACTTTGTTTTGTGCAGCTCTGATTCCTGAAGGAAGAAAGTCTTCAGTGTAGATAACTTTGAACAGTTGATCAGGAGAGATCAGGAAACATTTACACCTTTTGGGTGGAGGGATTTTCTTTCTTAAGAAAGGTAACCTTGTCCAAAAGTGAAAACATTTACAAGCAACCTCATTAAAGGAAATACTGATACCTAGTGTTCAATCTGGCCAAATACGGAATTATAGGGAACTTTATTCTCCCTCTCTGCAGGGTTTTCACAGCTATATCTGTTTGTAAAGATGAACTACAACTTAACTTTGAGACCATGCAGGTAATAAGAATAGGTATTATCTTTACTAAATATTTTTTCCCTTATCCAGTCCTCTTGTTAAAAAAAAGAAAAACAAACTGTAATTAAAAGTCTTGGTCTTTGCTGCATCAGAGCATTCCCTAGCTCGAGTGAAAATCAGTTTCTCTATTTTACTTATAGTTGCTCAAGGCAATGATAGATTGTCCTAAGTGCATTTCACTACCTTAGGCAATGGATTCCACTCCAGAAAAATCAGGTTCAGAAGTAAACCTTTTTCCTTATAAAGGTATCATTCAATCATCATGGAGAGAAGCGGGTGAAGTGTCTTCTCTGAATTGCTGTGATTTAGAGTCATCTGAGAAACAAAGAATTGTTGCAAGATGTATTATTCTAACAGGCAGAGAATCTAGGTAAGGCCAGACTCTGTGAGTCTGGCTGGGGGCTCTGTAGACACAAGGAGCAGATGTCCGATAGTAGCTGGGCTGTCACAGGAGGGATTGTGTCAGTGTTTCAGATTTTATTAGCCTTTTCCAATGTTTGTAGAAAGGTTGAGGATGAACTTGTTTGTAACCATTTTTTATTGAATTTCTAGCCACCACACACATCAGATCAGTGCTTGGCCTTTCTTTTCGTGTCGCCTAGAAGCACTGCTGTTGGGACTCAGTGTGACATCCTTTTGTGTGTTCCATCTACAGCTGAAATTCCCAGTCAAAGGCTGGATCCCACATAAAACAGAACACAACATTTAGCAATGCTTTTGGTTTAGGTACACATTCAATCTGAAGTGATGGTTTAACTTGAGATGAATTCAATACCATCTCTTCACCAGGCTACAAGAAATATACAATATATATTTTCCCTATGCATAATATCCCAGTTCTGAAATCTGATATAATAATATCAGTTGATCAGAGTAATTATTTCTTAGATTTCACAGTAAGTATGAGGTTAAGGGTACCTTTTCCATAGCTGTCTTCCTGCCCCATTCAAATTGCTTTTCTATATCCCATTCCAATTGTTTAAAAAACAATGTTCCTTCATTTTGTAATTGTTTTTTGTGTATATGAGAAAATGGTCATGCCTTTTGTCTTCCTGTCTGCTCTGTGTTTTTTAAAAGTCTGAAGTAGTTTTTATTGTCTGTTTGGAGTCTTTTGTGGCACCAAGCTAAAACTTTTAGATAATAACAAAACAGCAAGACTTGGAGTTGGTGTAATAGTGCTGTGCTGAATATTTAAATAGAAGACTAATTATATACCCCCTATCCCATTACAACTCTTTCTTACTACAGAGAAGTTCCAGAATTCTTCTTGTATTAGACAACCTGTTCTTGAAAGAGAACAAGCATTAGGATATAAGAAGGATATTTTGATTTAAAAAATACATAAAAGATTAAAATATTAATATTTTTCATGTGGCTACATGAAGATGGGAGGATGGTAAGCCTATCTTTTTATCTAGTCTTTTTTTTTTGGTGATGCTCATATTTTTCTGTTCCATTTTCCATCTAATTTTTCCTAAGATTTAAAGTGGGTTGAAGAAAAGTGTTCATGACTCTGTATAACCATAACTTCCTGACTTTTTTTTTTCTGTCTCCTATTAATACAGTTATCAGTTCTAATAATGAGAGACAGAAATAGATGAAGGCAATCCTTAAAATACACAGTCTCTCCAGCACCAAACTTAGGAAGGGCCTGAGAGATACTGCTTCTACCATGCTCCTTGCCCTGCACCAGTGCAGTAATCTGCTACTACTATGTACGGTTATATCACAGCAGTGCATCTCTTCTGTACTGACCGGGTCATTGGCCAAGTTTTAACAAATCCCCATTCTTGTCCAGCTGTTCTCCAGATATGAGTTTGCAAGAAGCTTGTCCTTTTATTCCCCTGTAAGATCTCTGCATGAGAGAAGAGATTCTGTAATCTTCTGTACTCTGCACAGATAGAATACTGCCTTTCATGTGCAATCTCTTTCTGATAAGCATTGAAGAGTGCCTCAAAATGAGTTTCTTTTGTAGAGAGTCTTGTTGAAAAATACACATTTCTTGAAGTTGCTCCTGAGTTGTGTGCCCTCCATAGTGATACTGGCTTATGTGGAATTACAGAAGGAATCTCGTCATGTTCCACTCTAATGAACAATGAGCACTGAGTTCCAAGTCAGAGTGATTTAAATTTATGATGTGCGTTCCATGATCTTCCTGTGAGCCTTGCCTTTGCTTGTGACTCTCTGATTCCCATGACCTTGTCTCTCTGAAAAATGCTTCTTCTCAGCAGACCTCAGTCCTATTCTTTCCTGCCAGCATCCCAAAAATCTCAGTTCTCTCCAGTTTATTACTGTATGGTTACTCTGTCCTTTGATGATCCATCCACTAAAATGCTTTATCATCACTGGACAGCAGAAGATCATCAGGAGGGGCCCAGAACATTACTTTCCTTCCTTCAGTCATTCCAGCAAAGGGGACACAAACTACCTTTTCTCTGTTAATGGAACCTGGGAAGGAGATTGAGAAGGTCAAGCTGTTCCGTATCTCCACTGTCTTTTCCAAATCTCCTCACATTTAGGCAATGAAATTTTTCAAATTTAAGTGTGTTTACCTGTAAGCCATTTTAGTACTGTATGAACATAGAAACCCAGGTCAAAATCTGTTGATCTGTCTCATTCCTTTGTTAAATACAGAATTATTCCTTAAGTGTGGTTTAGTAATCTGACCAGTCTAGTGCCAACTCCTCAAAGCTTTCTGTCATTCTACTTCCATTATGCCAAATCAATGATTTACCTGAAAACAGAGCCCATGGTGAGGAAGCATTTTCTGATACATGGTTTCATGGCTTCTTTTTGGTTATTTCAGTGTCCTACCTGTAATCCTCAAACTCACCTCCATCTAGAGGCAGCACTCTTCATGTATTTGAGTTGAAGACACTCCCTACCTTTGATGCAAGATCTTAATCAAATCTCCTTCCCATTATCATTTAATCAAGTACACATTTGGTTCTTTAGCAATTCCTTGTACTTTGCTTCCTTTTTTTTTTTATGGTTTCAGTCTGAATTCTTTCAAGTGATGAATTTTCTGTGACATCTCTGATCTCACAAGCAATCTCCAGAAAAGCAGTGTCATTATATTCCTTTAGAAAATGTCACTTACCTCCTTGTAACACAATAAAAGCAGTTCATTTGTTGTAGAAAATCTCAATGGCAGCTCAAGGGCTACTGTTGCATTGTAAACTGCTGTCATACCCAATTTAAGATGCAATGAAAATGTAAGGTTCTTGGCATTTACCAACTATGTTCTGGAAGGTATTTCTCAATTGTAATATTCCAGTTTGCATCTAAATATATTTCTTTCCTTCTTAAATCTTTCTGAAGTCTTTTGTGTTGTCTGTTCTAGTTGGTGTTAGCCATGAATATCTCCCAGTTAATTACTTTGCAATGTAATGTAAACATGCTTTTCCATCCTTTTTTTCAGGTCATTATTGACGATGTTAGAGAAGACAACAGGAAATTTTCTTTTTTTTTTTTTTTTTAATTTAGTCCTAATAATTCTTACTACTTCTAACAGTGGGAGCTGTATACAAGGTCAACTTGTTCAGCTACAACAGAAACACTGCAATCCTCTTAAGGTAAAAGTAGACTAAACAATCTCAATATGCTGACTAATGGACAAAGATTTACTCTAGCGTGGATATTACCCTGTGTTTTTAAACATGTAGATGTGGATACTCTTCAGCCTTCAAACTGATTTCAAGTTTACTATACTAAGTGTCTAGTTTCCTAGTGGTCCTTGTCCTTCCAATTCTGGGCATAATACCAGGCAATCATGTGGATCTGACAAGAAAATGTTACCCTCTCAGAGTCTTCTTCTTGTTTTGCTTATATCTTCCTCTTGTTGAGGTTGACTTTCATATTGAGGGAAAATGTGGCTGTGGAAAACATCAAGCCTAACAGAAATAATGTTTTTGTTGTGAAGGTGCATATGATGTTCTCGTGATATTAGGGGGGGGGTCAGTTTAGGCTCTCTCTTTTCTATGGAGTCACAGTGCACAAACACATCATTCCTTTAGGTTCTGCATGTTTGGAAATGGGTTTATGCTGGGGAGGGGAGGTTGTGGTGAAGGCAGCTCATAGCATGCCAGTGTACACATTTAATGTGGGTAAGCAGTTACAGCTGACGTAACTGTTTGTAGTTTCTGTAAGCACCAATTTGTCAAACGAGGAGAAACATAACTCACCTGGGTATCTTGAGTCATCTCTGTGGGTATGACTATGCTCAGATATGATGGTGATTCAACTAACAGACTGCTCTTGTAGCAGTGGTTAGCCAGATATCGTTGGATCCACCAGTTAATGTCTTAAGGGCTCTGAAAATTCACGGAGGGAAGTTGCAGGTGAAAGTACAGTAAGAACTCAAGCAGAGATTTACCCTCTTCCCACATTACCATGCTAGTTGTCTCAGTGACATATAGAAGTCAGTTGTAAATAGTTGCTAGTGATAGTGGTGATTAGCTTGACAGATGTGTTTCTGTCTTTTAGGCAGGCAGGGTTATAGTTCTTCCTTGGAAAGTCTAGCGCTGTTGAAATTTGCCAAATGAAAAATTGTGTTTTCTTACCAAATAAAAAATTAAATAATTAATTAAAAAAAGAGCAGGCATTTAAAGAAAAGTGAAAAGCATGTGGCTAGCATTTTAGCTGCCTTCCCTCAGGTAATTTTGTGCTGTAAACATTCTGTGGAAATATCACAATATGCACC
Source organism: Formicarius rufipectus (assembly GCA_013399695.1). Taxonomy (NCBI): domain Eukaryota; kingdom Metazoa; phylum Chordata; class Aves; order Passeriformes; family Formicariidae; genus Formicarius; species Formicarius rufipectus. The sequence goes on from VXAU01006141.1 coordinate 427,481, forward strand.
TTATTGACCAAGATTTAATCCTTAAACACTGCTGGAAGCTTTGGGGAAAATAGATAACATTATTCAGTTGCTTCTGAGTGTTCCAAGGGAGCAGGACTAGGCTATAAAACAAGAAGACATAGTCAGAAATAATACTTTTATACATGTTGTGTTACTTTTGTCTATATCTCTTCTCATCAGTGATTTATTTGCAGATTTCTAGTATTTTTAGTGTTATTTTACAGCCAGATGCAGTTCTGACATAGATGGTGTTAACCCATGAAACACATGTATTCATTTCTCCAGATAGGAACCACCTGGTATTAAAATTATTTCAGAAAACAGCAGAGGGATTCATATTTTTGCTTCATGTTGATTTAGGTATTTGGTCTTGGTGTGTTAGCTGTTGGCATGCTGCTGGAAGATTCCGCAGCTGTCGGAAGATACTGCAGCTGCTGGAGTAACTTTGAGCCCACGTTTTCCAAACTAACGCAGAAACCCCACCGGTCCTGGCAGAGAGCGGCGGCTTTGAAAGCATCTGCCGGATGCCTACGACCCCGCACCGGTTCAGCTTCCCGAGTTCCGCACCCCACAAGCCACACTGACCCCGAAAATGACTGCGCGGCCCCAGAGCGCTCCCGAGAGCCCGTCCCGCCCGTGCTGGTGGGGCGGCGGGCGCAGACCGGGGGCCGGCAGTGAACCCCCTCCCCTGGGCCCCCCCTGACCCTCCAGCCTGTGGGAGCGGCCCGCAGGGGTCCCGGGGCGCTGGTCCGTCCCGCCCGCCCCCTCTTCTCCATTGGCCACGGCCGCCCCCTCTGTCCACCCTTATAGCGGCGGACGGCGCTATCGCCGCGCCCGGAGCCGCCGGGATGCGCTCCGCGTCGAGCTGCCCGCTGCCGATGCTGGCGCTGCCCATGCTGGCGGTGCTCACGCTGGCGGTGCCCGCCGAGGGGCTGGCGCTGCTGCCGCACGGAGCGGAGCAGGGCGATGCGGCGCTGCAGCCCGGGGACGACGCGCGGTCGGCGGCGCTGGAGCTGAGCGCGGCGCTGCGCTTCTACGGCGCGGCCGTCCGCTCCCTCTACGTGAGTGTGCGGGCCCTCTTTGGCCGCCGCGGGGCCAGGACGGCNAGCGGCCGGGTCAGAGGTCGGTGCAAGGAGCTTAATTGTTCCAGTTGCGTTCGGTTGGGTATTAAGGCCATGTTAATGTCCTCCTCACACTGTGGCATTGGCCGATTCTTTGCCGTGTACAGTCTGTACAGGGAGACGGTGCAACAGGTAGTCGGAGGGTAAAGAAAGTGTAATCGATTAACCAGAGTGAATGCCAGCCCCAGGCGTTTTCAGTGTTTACACGCACAGCGTGTGTTGAGAAACATCCTCGCTGTGGTCTGTTTTGTGCGTTTCAGCATGCCGAAGTCACAAAACTGAAACCGTGAGAGCCTAACCAGCAGCCTGACATGTCCAAGATTTGCACCTCTTAGTGCCCAGGGTGCTTTCTGCCTCTTAATGTCTTGGGCGCTCTCAGATGTTCATTGCTCAAGAGTCTCTTGGGCAAGGGAAATCCACATGCAGGGTAATTGCAGGCTTTGTGCTGTAGGCAGACCTCAGCCATGTGTGCGTGCTTTATAGCAGACTCTGGATCCCAGAGCTGTGTGTGCGTGTTTATAGCTAATGGAGGGTGTTTAGTACTTGAAGGTGGGATTGAAAACAGATTGTCTGGAGCAGAGCTGCTCAAAAGTAGCCACAAAGAGATGTGTAAAATGGCAGCATGTCTTCAGAACATTGCAAGAGTACTACAAGTTTTATCATGGCCTCTGTTCCCCTGAAGCCTCCTCTAGGCTGGCAGTTGATGGTCTTGGTAGGGAAGGCACAGTATCTTTGGTGCGTTAAGCTGTTAAATTAAACTCACCTCCCTGTCCAGATACACCAGTGTGTTTTAGCATCATGGGTCTAAGATGCAACTCTATGGACTAATCTACCTGAAGACACTTAGAAAACTAGGGCTTCATTGTGACCCCAGTCATGCCAAATTTGATGTACTTCTTATGTACTTGTGTCTGTTTTAGGGATATTCACTGAAGATGTAACATGCCTGTGTTACACTGAGTTATATTAGTTCTGCTTCTTAAGTTATGCTCTTTTTCATTGTCCACACTGCCCCAATCTGGGTGAATACTGGCATCATATCTGAAATCCAAAGTTTTGTGGGATTCAAGTTAGGCCTGTGTAGAAAATAGGTGGTGTTCACTGAGGCTAGCAGCAAAGATAAAATATTAAATGGAGCTCAGACTTCAGTTTGACCCTTTGTTCATTGTCTTGTCTTCTGTACTCTAAGTTTGGCCACTGATTAGCCAACCTAAGTAAAAGATACACTTTTTGAAGCACAGACATATTCTTGAAAGATAGCAGGCTGTATATCCAGCCACTGGGAAACAAAGATAACAAATAATGTGTCAGGTAAGGTGGACAGAGTTTTCAAAGAGCAGTAAACTGATTAACCACACCAGGTTTCTTAAGTTGAATGATCTTTTTAGTTGCCCATGCCTTGAAACAGGAATAATTCTAGCTACTTTTTGTCTGAAAGAATACTTGTATAAAGGCTATTTCAGAGTTGCTTTTAGGACTCTGCCAGTATGATTTCTCAGTGCTAAGGATGGGCAGATTTAATGAGTGGCATTTTAGTATCAGTCTGCATACTGGGCAGTGACTTTTTTATCTTGCATCGAATCTGGCATGAGTATTGCAAAAGAGAAGCACAGTACAAACTGTATGGGAGTAGGAAAAAGAGTAGTAAACCTGTTAAGGAAATGTATTGAGCATTTTGAAAGCATCTTCACATTACACATTTTTATTGTATATTTGCCGTAAGTACTTATTAATCTCTATGACATTTTTTGGCAAGTGGGATTTGTCAAAGTATAGCTAGTTAGTAGTAAATGTTATCAAGCTAATACAATTAACACGTAGTATGCATTATAATATATATAGAAATTTCTGAATCAGATTTTGTGTTGTGATTAAATGTTTTTTTTTCTGTATGATTCATCAGAATAATGTGATAAGCTTATCTTAATTTTTGAGAACTAGATTTTTGGCCTTTAATCAGTTGAAAATTTGTGGGTTCTCTTTCTATTTTTTTTTTCAACAGTGTAGAAGCTGAGATGTTTGAGTTAGGTCTACGCATGAACAAAAAGGCAAGGAGTTCTGAGAAAAGTTGTTTAGCAACAGCTTGTCATAAAATCCTTGGCAAAGAAACCTTTTTTCATAGACAGGAGATAAAACTTTCAGTTCATGTAAGTGGAAACAGACTTTCACATACTGTAATCTTCAATATGGTGTTTTCCTATGAAAGATTTGTAGCACTGAATCCAGTCACTAACCCATACTGATCTATTGGATTTAGTAGCACACTTTCATTAAGGCTTTTTCAGTTTACCCTGTGGCTCACTGATAGGGAAAAACGAAAGGATTAGGGATTGCTTACATTTGGGGAAGAATTGAGAATCCTTTAAGGGAAGCTTGGTTCAGTTTTTTTAATCCTTACTTTTATTAACTTGCTAAATTAATGGTTGGTTATGTTTGTACTAGAAAGCTTTGCTGCTTTAAGTCAATTGTCACTCTGTTATGAAAATAAATTCAAATTTTCTAAACTCTTACTCAGAAATATTTAAGTCCTCGAAATGCCTAATCACTGAGCAGGAAAAAAAACCCTCATTTGTTTGAAACTTTAATTTTTGTTGGGCACTTTTCCTTTTAATAGAAATGCTTTGTTACTTTGCACTTCCTCCTCTTCACATGGTTTTCAAGGTGGTCCTGTAATAGTGTGTGTGTGATTTGTTCTGCTACAAACCACAAATGTATGTTAACTACGTGTGTAATCCAGAAGTTGAACATGCTAAAAATACATCTACATTAGTTCCTGTCAAGTTAAATAGTGTTATACCCTAAAAGGAAAGATATACAGTAAAGCTGGTCTTTAGACAACACCCAGCTTAGGCGTCTTTTTTCCCCCCTTTCCCTTTTGACAGAAATGATGGTTTGATGAAACCCAGTACTTGCCCTGAATTACTTCTCTTTATTTTGGAATTCACGCTTTAACCTATTTGTGTGACCTTAAAAGAGACAGGGTAAAGTTCATTCATACTATTCACCATCCTTGTCAATATAAATATATTGTTAAATCTGAAAGCTAAAAATGTTTTTCCATTATTGATGAGTGATCTTTGTCTACACTAAAAATCACTGCACAAAGTGAGCAGTTTTTGTTTTTTTTTTTTTTTTTCATTTAATGGCTTGTAAATGTTGGGTTTTTTTGCATGATAGAGTGCATACAACCAAACAGTTCACCTTTAAATGTTAAGGGAATGTCTTATTTATAAGCTACAAAAAAAAAATGGGGTTGGCATTTTGCGTCTCTTTAATAAGAGGACTTCTTGCATTGAAGTTCTTAGTGAAATAGGAAAATAATAGTCGGAAGCACGTTACTAACAGGCAAAAAGAGAAGAGCCATTTTTTCTGGTTACTGTTTTGTTCTGCGGTATTAAATAGTCCTGATTTTATTTTCTCTTAATGTTATTTTAATCGCTGCCATAAATGGGGGATCATGAAGCCACAAAGTCTGCACACACCAAATCTGATGAAGAGCATGGAATTTGTTTAAAATACTTTAAACACCAGTCATCTCTCACAAGAGGAATTAGAGTGGGAGTAGGGCTCCTTGTGTACAAAAAGTGTAAGCAAGGAGAAGGAAGGGAAAAACTTTTAATTGGCTCTAAAGGTAGAGTACATCTGCTTGCTAAAGGTCTTAGCAAACAGACTATAATGCCTACCATCTTCCATACTGTCTTCCAGTGGTATAGTATAATTGGTGAGTTTTCATTTTCAACTTTGGTTTGTTTTAGCTTTGTTTTACAGGAATATGAGGCATTTTCTAGTGTACAGATGTTATAGGAGTTCTGGAAACCTTTCTGGACTAGATATCTGTTGCATGTCTGACTGCAGTTGCTCGCTGTCTTCTTAGTTCTGTATTCCTAGAATTCATCATTCACCTTAGGTTCTGTGGTTATTGTCAAGTCATAAATGATTAGAGGAAAAATCATCACAATTTTCAGCTGCTTCTTCCTCTTTCTAACACAAACTCCTTTCCCATTGTGTTTATGTGCTTACGCAGATTGCTTATTGCTTATGTATCTTAGATATCCTGTTCATACATAGTCAGTTTACCATTTTTTACATGATCATAACTGTTTTAATATTTTACGCTGCTAGTGAAATTATACATCTGCAGACAATACAGTCAGCATATGTCAAGCCACTTTGAAAATAAATTATTGTAGGAATTACTTGCTACATTTAGCTAACAGTTTGTGCTAACCATTTTCCAGTTATACACCAAGCTGACTGACCACTAGCCAGTGGCAAGAGGGTATGCTCTGCCCCCCTGGGTAGCCAAGGGAAGGTTCAAGACATAGGTACGTGTTGTATATGAAGGAGTGATTTGTATCATGATTTCTCATACTACACTTCTGATTTGATGTAAGTAGTGGTAGTAATGGTGGTCCAGATTTTAAAGGATGTCACCAAGACACAGATAGCCCATCCTTGATGGGCCTGCATAACACACAGTTTCTCTGTGAAGCATATATGTGGCCTCCTCCCAGCCTCCTTGTTTCCAAATTTATATAGCAGAAAATGGGGAAGAAAGATGAGAGTGATCAGAGACAGAGAACAACTCTTATATGGGGAGTGCATAAACAGACTGAGTGTCTTCATTTTGGAACTACATAGTGGGAGAGACTGAGTAGGATTTTTTTTATGTCCCAATACAAAAAATTAGGGGTCATCAAATGAAGCTGGGAGCCAGACTGAAAACACGAAAGTAGGAGAGAGCATGGGATATGAGTCACAGATTCATGGTGCTTCTTTTCAAGGAGTTTTGTGCATACAAAAAGTTAATATGTGTAGAAGGGAAGACCTAACAAATATGTGAAAAGAGTTCCACTGAGGATGAATCAACAGCCAAACCGCAGGGAATCCCTTGAGGTGAATGCGGTTGGAGACTGGTTGGAGAAGTACGTGCACATCCTCTTGTTTTGTTGAATCTGTAAGCCAGCAGGCACAGCTGGGGACAGGCTACTGGGTTAGATGGCCTTGCAGTCTGAGTCACAGTGGTCGTTCTGACCCACTTTTAAGTGTTTGTAAAGATTGCATAATGTTGAGAACATCTTGACTGTGTGAAAAGATTCAGCAGCTGTTTGTTCTTGGACTCAAAAGTATCCCTGTAAGTGTGATGAGTCTGTAGAAGGTTGCAGTTTTGGTTTCATAGCTTGTAGCAACAGTTTTGGAACCCCTATCCCTTTCTGCATCCCCTGTGTATGTGGCAGCAGCTCTAGAGGGCTGCCTGCCGGTAGTCAGATGTGTCCTATTACCCAGTAGTCTGAGACCTGGAAATAGATTTGTATGTGGCTGGTTCATGCAGTGCCATACATAGCTGGAAGAAGGGCTTGGGGCAAAAAGCTGTGTGTGAGCAGTTTGTACACTGTCTCAAGGCCTCAAAGACACCTGTAGTCTTGCTCGCTGCTTGTGTGTGTGAGAGTCAGCTCTGGTTGCCAGTGGAGTTTGGCCATCACACCTGAACATGCCCGAGCACCTACTTGTACGTATTTATTTTAGATTTAGTCGAAGGGGGTTGGCTGTGAGTTGTTGTCTCACTGAACCTGTACGTATGCATTTTCAAGCCAAAAGTTTTGCTTACTTGGTTAATTCCGCCCCGCCCCCCCCCGCCCAGTTTTCCATTGGACTGTGTCAGTGCACTTAGCTGTAAGGGAATTTATAGGGCTTGCCATGGAAATTCTGTGTCCTTGCCTCCATAGCCTCTGGTATAAGAACTATTCTCACAGCGTGTCTTAAATGTGAGCAGCAGCTTGCTGTCATCAGCCTTGCACAGTAGCAGAGAAGTTTCTAGGAGGGTGGTTGTAGTGAAGTGAAAATTAAAGCAGTCCTGCGCAGGCAAAGAAAACTCTATACATCTTCCCAAAAGACTTTCACCCAAACTCTTACAATATTTAAGCACGGAGCAATTTTTTGGATTGGCTAATGTAGATTATGTGTAAATTATTTCTTTGCTCAGAAGTTCTATCAGCTCCTAAAGCAATGGTGGGGAGATATACCTTTGGTAGAAGAGGCAATAAATGTCTGAAATTTAAAGAGCTGAAGTATTTATCTACAGAAAAGTAGACCTCTGGTTTTAGGCAACTTAAATCTTAGGACTCCTGTCATAGGATACAAAAAACAACCCCTTGAAAAACCCAGTTACTTTTCAAAGCCTGATTTTTGACTCAATTTCTTTTCAAACTGCAATGAAAATGTTGTGATCTATGTGTGGGAGACAGCCATATGGAAAATATCTGTGTTACAATTTTCATCTTTTTCTTAGGTTACCACTAATGGGATTATTGCAGTGAATGAACCTACAAGTGAAGAAAAATATCTTGGTCAATTCCCAGTGAGTTTTGGGGCTATTGCTCCTTTTATGGCTGACCTGGACACAACAGATGGACGTGGAAATGTGTATTATAGAGAAGATACATCCTCAGATGTCTTGCAACTTGCATCAGAGTATATCAAAAGAGGTTTTCCTGAGACTACTTTTGATCCCGTCTGTGTTGTTATTGTTACCTGGAAGCTTGTGGCTCCTTACCAGGCACCTGGACAAGATCATGCTTTGGAAGAAAAGGTGAATGTTCACAGGTTCAGCTGAAGCATAACACTGTAACCTCTTGCTTTGAAGGCTTGAATTCCTTTGTGTTTAAATGAACCCTGAAGAGTTAAGAATGTATTTTATTCTTGAAAAGGCTGTAGCAAAATAGAAGTTTCCAAAATTTTAACTTGATTTTTATTTTACAGTATTTTATTAATTCAAAAGAAAAGACTGGTTATAGCTGATTTCTATGTATTCCCTGGCAACTGTTACTTTAAATGTTAAGTGTGATGTGGTAATAACTGAAATAGTAGAATTTCCTGCCTTCCCTCCATGCAATATAATCCCATTGGCTTGTATTTTTCAACAGACTCAAGTCATTTTGAGGTCAAACTATCTAAAATCAGACAAGTATATGGACTAGTACGAACCTAAGACCATTTTGAATAGACGATGCTGCATTCACAAAAATCTCACATTTTGTAGCTAGTATTGAATGAAGAAGTAGTTACTTTTGTTTTTTTTTAAATTACTCACCAACCATTTTCCTGTACTGTTCTTCACGGATGTGCAGCTTTGTGCACCATAGTTATCCCAGCTGATGAACTTGCTCACAGTGTATCAAGTTGAGAACATTACCACAGCTTGGAAAATCTTTTTATGTCAACAGTTAATTTCTTTTGCTTAACTTGACACAAGCATTGTGTTCATAGTAACAATTCTGTTCTCTGGTAGCAATGAGCAGCTGATGTCTGAGGTGCTGTCTTGGTGGCTCCTACTGTAGGCAGCGGTGTTCCTATGGTTAAAGACTTGAAGGAACCCAAAACTTGAACTCTACTTTAAATATTATGTAGAACTTAAAATTGTTATGTTTTGGGCAACCTCTCTGACTATTTTCTACAGATTTAACTTCCTTTTGATAATGTTTTCTTTTAATGTTTATGAATGTTAAAGCTGAAACTACCTTAGCAAAACATAAGCTTGTGTAATACTGACTTTTCCTAGGAAGTACATGATACATTATGTATGAGGGAAATTCTTATGTTGATTTTGTGTTTAAAAAAAGAAGAAAAAATATTCTGTTGTCTCTGTTGACTATTTTTTACATGAGTAAATGGGTGTTAATTTTTTTTTCCACAGAGAAACACATTCCAGGCTGTTTTAGCCTCTTCTGACTCCAGTTCCTATGCTATTTTCCTTTATCCAGAAGATAGTTTGCAGTTCTATAGCACATACTCCAAGAACAGCAATGAAAATATTCCTGCTATGGTTGGCTTTAGTCAAGCCTCAACAAACTACTACTTTTGGGAAAAGCCAGGATCCTACAATGTCATTGCAAATGACGAAGAGAGTATTAGAAACCTGTACAAGTATGCTTTTTTCCTTGTTTAAACTCCTGAAGAGTAGCATGAATCACTGAGAACTAAGAGGATTCCATTAGCCATTGCATGAGCAATCAGAAAATCTGCCAGTGGTAAACATCTACCCTCTTGAGAATTATGAGTACTTTAGTATAATTTGTCAAAAGTCTATAGTTCCATTGTCCCTGGTAGGAACTGCTGTGTACTCAATTGTTCTATAAATTGTACCACTTCGACTTCAATTCTTTATATTCTATCCTAGGCAGTCCTTTTTTTGAAAGAAAGAGTGAACAAGAAGGAAAGGGAATGAGTTGTAGTAAGTGGTAGCAAGATCCTTGTGGCCCAAACATCTCCTCCTGTTCCCATTGTTCTGGAGATAAGAAAACTAAAAGTTCTCAGCAGAGCTCCGAATGTAGAGCATAAAATGCTATTTGAACTGTCAGGGGTGTTTTACAGCTGAAAAAATTGTACCTGTAGGTAAGTATATAGATAATTAAACAGTTTTGTTCTGACACTTCTCAGTGAAGGGTAGCATCTTGTGTAGGCTAGAAATACCGCACAACTTGTGCTTGGTTGTTTTGATTTGGCATAAACTTCTCTTTGATAGAAACAGCAATGCTGGGAAGCAAGGTGTCTGGGTGTTCGAGATTGGAAGCTCATCTGACAGTATTGTGCCTGCCAAGATCAGCAACATTTTGGAGAGCCTAGAGCCTGATGAAGACGACCAGGAGATGACTTCTAAACCATTTATGTCGGACTATGGCTCCACTGAAATAACACATCCATATATCACAAGTAGTATGGACAGCACCGAAGAGGACCAGCACCATGTTACATACAGTGTTCCCCAGCTAACTGCAGAAGACTTTGTAACTCCATACCAAGATGTAACAGAAACACCTTCAACTGAGTCTTTTTACGGTCCCCAAGATTTCCCAACAGCAAAAGCTCCACCTCGCCGGTTTCAGGTCCAACAGTTCCCCCCACAGCAACCTCAAGTCATAGATGTGGAAGAATTTGATGAAACTGGAATAGGTAAGGTCTATTTGGACAGGCTAGGTCTTTCTAAGATGAATAGGTTATGGAAGGGGCGGGGGGAAGTGTGCAAGAAATTGAATTACTAAAGAAATAATCTTTTTACTTCTCACTGCCTTCATACCTGAAAATTTGGATGCATTTCATAAATTTGAGTTATTCATCAAGGTAGTTAACTTGGATGTCATCTCAGACTCGGATCTTGCCACTTTAGTAAACTAGTTCCTTAATCAAGCTCACAGACTTAGATGTGCTACTGAACACAGGTGACTTAATAAAAGTTGGGAATAGAAACTGTTGTAAAACTTGTTGTCTATGGTTTCATGGCCTCCAGTCTTACAAGGGTGGAATAAAAAATTCTAAATTTTGAGAAAGCATTTATAGAAATTTCAGAGTAGTGTGACTGAATGCCCAGATGTTAATTGTTTCTTGAAGCAGATGTGAGAAGTGCTATCTCCATGAAATAGTAGGCTAAACCAGTTAGGATTACAGGGTAGATCAGTTGCTGCACCATCCTGGGTGCTGTACTTGTGTGGTTTGTTCTAAGGTTGGAAAGTCTCCTTTTTGCTTTTGTTTGGAAACAAGGACAGTTTCAAATTATGGTATGTTTAGTTTTGACAAGAAGTGTAATTCACTGAAGTCAATAGAATTAAACTGCTTTCTAAATAATTAAACAACTAAAACTCTGAATTTTTTTGCAAAATACTAGGCTGGTACTTTCATGTTGCAAGGTTAGCCAAAATCAATTGCAATAGTTCACTTTCCTTAAAGAGAAAGTGAAACAGCTAATCAAGTAAGTCGAGAGATACTCTTAAACTAGACCAAGGATATGTGAATACTACAGCAATTACATGGAGTATAAATGTCTGGTCTTATTTTCTGCAGTGTTCCGCTACCACACGGATGTCCAACAGACCTGTGCCAACAACCGTCACCAGTGCTCTGTTCATGCCATTTGCACAGATTATCCCAATGGATTTTGCTGCAGTTGCATTGCTGGTTACAAAGGAAATGGCAGACAGTGTGTAGCAGAAGGTAACTCTTTGCCACATGTAGTTGCTGCTTAAGTGCCCAATCTTCATTCTTTAATGACATGACCTGTTTTAAATACTAAGAAAGCTTTTAGAAAGGCTCATCACTGAGATATATTGAATGATATTTTACGCAGGGAGCTATACTTTCTAAAATGCTGTGCTTTTTTTGAATGAAGTGAATTATGTGGTCAATTATATGCTTTATGCATTTTAACATGACTCTCTAGAAAAAATAAACTCTTCTGTAACTGACATAATTTGAAAAATAACATGACATTAGGTGGCATTTGCTAGAATTAGTCATGAAGTTCCGATGTGTTATAATCTGATATGATCCTCACTCTAGAAATGGACAGTTCAAAGGGATGAACAAATTAACTTTGATCATTGAACTAAAGAGCATGGCTCCTCTTTGTCTGACTCTTAAGCTGCTTTACGAAAGGGCTGATCTGCCAGATTTTTGTTAAATACCCATTTAAACTTTGTTCCCGTGTAAAATCCATAAAGGAATTTCTTATGTATACACTTGTAATCCTCACAGTGATTTGACTTCAGAGTATAGATGTATTTCAACAACTCAGATAGCTGACTACAGACTTTGTGTTTTATAAACGAGGAAAGCAAAACCTAATACTTTGTTTTCAGTTCATGAAATTGTATGTTGCCTAGAAAGAACAGGATCTGATGATATGAAATTTGAACTTCCACATGGGAAATTATGTACAGGGGAAAACTAGCAATGCAAAATAGCTATAACTCTGAGAGTCTTCAAAAAGATTGTTTAGAGTCAAGAAACATAATAGGTTAGAGTAATAGGTCAATTATTCTAACACCTAGTGGTGTTAGCCTTCTAATAGGGAATGGATGAGTTTACTTTCAGTGTACATTGATAGGAAGCGTGATCTTCAAAAGAAGTTTCTGTATACCACTTCCTGTGAGATATAGTATAACAACGTTATGGAGTTATCCTGGAAAACAAAACTGTTAATGAGGATAAAGGGCAACTATTTGGTCAATTTTGGCTGTTTAGTCATCTGTATAATGACAGCACACATGCACAGATGAATGTAAGCCAGTGAACGTGTGGCAATTTCTTGTGTGAATTCTGTATTTGTTTGGTTTGTTGGTTTTTTTTCTTTTTAACACTGATATCTTTGAACATAATGAGTGCCCTGAACCCGTTTCTTGGATAGTGTGAGAGAATTGTGATTCTGTTCTGATGCTTTATATCGATTTGCTAGGTGCTCCTCAGAGAGTCAACGGAAAGGTCAAAGGAAGGATCTTTGTAGGAAATAACCCTGTCCCAATTACATTTGAGAACACTGATCTCCACTCCTACGTTGTGATGAACCAAGGGCGTGCCTACACTGCTATCAGCACAATCCCAGAGACCTTGGGGTATTCTTTGTTACCTCTTGCCTCTATCGGAGGTATCATAGGATGGATGTTTGCTGTGGAGCAGCAAGGATATAAGAATGGATTCAGCATAACTGGTATCTTCTAAATTAATGTGATGTTCAAAACTATGCTATGCTTTCCTCTGTCTTGATAGAAATGTCTTTAGAAGCAGTATAGGGTGAAAACACATCTATTCTGAGCTGCAGATTGATCCTGTGTAATCAAACTTCTCACCATTTTTCTTTCTTACAATGCATAAATACTGAACTTTTTAATTTACTGTCAGCATACAAGTGTGTTAGAAAGAAGGTTGGTTTGGCCAGTTCCTGTGCAAGAAAAAAGATGATTAAAAGCATCTAGGATTTCTTGGGGTTTTGTTTATTTGTTTGGTTTTTGTTACTCAGTGTAAAGCTACTGAAAAAAAGCTGCCCCTACATCTTCAAGAAGTCTAATATGTTAATTTCCTGATTGTACCAATGGAGCAAAAGAGAAATGAAAATCTGACCTTGTGAGGGTCTGAAATTATTGACAAGAGCAATTGCTGCCTGACATGCAAAGGACTTGTCTAGCTTGAGGGGAAACCCCTCTTTGAATTTAAAGCTTTTCAAAAGAGTTTGAGGCCAAAGCTCATTGAAGGCCAAAGCTCAATACATGTTGTGCACATGTATTCAAGCTGCAGATTCAATCTGTTCTAGGAGAACATGTGTTTCTTTTTATAATTTTATCCTTTATGGATTTGTAATGTGAATTTACTTGAACACGACTTTTTATTTTGGTATTTTCTTGGATTTGGCACTTTTGAATTTTGTTCTGGAATTTACAACATACATTTTACTTGGTTTTGATTTGTATACAAATGCACTGGATATTTAATTTTTTTTTTTAAACTTTCTGTATTCCTTATGGACAATTTTCTCAAAACTGCCCTTTTAAATGATGGTAAGGGTAAGTCAGAACTTTTTTTTAATTAAAAAATCCCCTGCTTCCTCAGGCTTATTTGCCATTTATCAGGTTTGGTGCTTAAGAAAAGATAATTTCCAAGGACATTATCAGTATACCTCTGAAAGTTGTTTCATCCAAAACATGATATATTAGCAATTGTGCCATATCAAAGCTTGCAGAAAATAGTGATTCTTATTTTATCTGCCAGAACCAATACTTCAAATAGAAGGATTCAGAAACACCTGTTAAGTAGTTTAACTAATACTCTTTCTTTAGGTGGCGAGTTTACACGGCAAACAGAAGTAACATTTCTTGGCAACAATGAGAAGCTGGTTGTAAAGCAGAAATTCAGTGGTATTGATGAGCACGGTCACCTTACCATCAGTACAGAAATGACGGGCAGAATACCTGAGATCCCATCTGGTGCATCAGTCCATATAGAACCATACACTGAACTCTATCACACTTCTAGTTCTGGTAAGGTTCCCTAAGAATGAAATTATAAGGAAGTACATATTTTTTAAAGTGGAGACTAAGACAATCTGAAAAACGTTATTTTATTCACTTTTCAGCAAGTGTATTTAGGACCCTTTGATTTATAGAAAGTTGCTTTTTATGTCCTAGGAACAGGTCCCAAAAGAGGGTGGATTTTGAGTGGGACAATGCAAATATTTCTAATTTTTTTAATTGAAAAAACAAATAGTTTCTCTGAACTGATGTTTGCAAAATACTGTTAATTTTCCTTTTTGTTGGCCTTGTTTTTACACTGTCGATGGCAGCATATGAGTTGCAAAGTTTTTTGTAGGTCCATAGCTCTTTAGTAGGAGCTGTACTGGTGTACAGTTTTTTGTGGTAATGTCTTTAAGTGAGCTTTGTTGTTGTCCAATGAGACTGTGTAAACCAATTGTTTACCAGTATGTGTACTGTAAACTGCTTTGCAACAACTCTGCAGGCATTTATCAATATCGTGTGAGCTGACTTTTAGCAATGGACTGGAAAACTTAATTCCCTTACCAGTTTCTCTCTCGATTCATTTATCACAGACTCTGGATTTCCTGAGAGCCATTCTTCATTCACTACTTACAGAGCAATCTCCTTCCTTTTGCTTTTCTCTTCCTAGATAAAATCACAGCTGTTTCAATACAGGAAAAAAAAAGAAAGAGAGCTTGGTGTGTTGCTGCTGGGGCCAGCCAGCCCAGCTGTCAAAGGGCAGTAAAGAGGAAGCAGCCTATGGTGCTCCCACATACACATGAGTACTGGAGAGACTGCACTTTGTTCCAGGGTGCACTTTTGGTTGCCAGAGATAGCCATGATGCAGCTACATCATTTTCAGCTGCCTTATATTCACTAACATCTCGCTTTGGTAGCCTGTGATGAACCCCTCTTGTGCTTTTCCTGTTGTTATGGACTGAGAGGAGGGGGAAATACTATGGACTGAGAGAAAGCTTTTGCCTCATGCCGAGCGACTTTAGTGTTTGGGAGAAGTTGTTTGGGCAGTGTGTACTCTATAGGACACTTGCCTACTTGGCAGAAATGCTGTTCCCATGTCGATAAAGTCAGAGGCTGGAGGGAGACATCCTACAGGATGGATTTGATTTACTAGTACTCAAACAGCTGCTATTCTGCTGTCCTATGGCATATCTAATAGACTGTTACCTAGCAGAAATCCATCTTTCACCAGATGTTGGAAATGGATTGATGTAGATGTGCTCTGGTGTCCAAAGAAAGAACAGTGGTGTTCTGAGGACTTTTATGTTGGTTGGAGGATCCATAAGCCCAGATCCTCCTTGAGGTTTTTGGGTCACAATTTTTTACAGTATAGAAAGCTGTTGTGAAGAATACAAGAGCTCTCAAACATTCAACTTCTTTACTCTTAAAATCCAAGGCTAATAACCTACAAGGAACTAAAAGTGGGTGTAGTTGAGTGCTGGTGAGATGGGTCCTGTCCTTAGCTTGTAGATCCATTTTATAAATTCACCTAAAGAAACCACTGAGTTTGCTGAGTTGAATTTTCCTTTCGTTACTTGGAAACACAAGTTAAAATTTTAAAATGCATCGAATTAAATTACTCATTTATCAATGCTGTGATACCTGAGAACACAGTAAATATACTCAAGTGCCTATTCCTTTTCATGGAAATACATCAATTTTCCTAGCTTGTTACCTTTGAATTTTTTATTAACACTACACAGACTGCATCCCACGCCTGCAGATAGCTTTTGGCATGGTGCTTTCAATCTCTACTCTGATCAGTGTGTGTGCTGTCACGCTGCAGTGATCACTTCGTCATCCACGAGGGAGTACACAGTGACAGAGCCAGAAAGGGATGGAGTTGCTTCCACGTACACGGGTGCCTATCAGTGGCGACAGACCATCTCTTTTGATGAATGCATTCACGATGACTCTCACCATTCTGCTCCTGCCACTCAGCAGCTCTCGGTGGACAGTGTGTTCGTCCTGTATAACAGAGATGAGCAGATTCTGAGATACGCTATGAGTAATTCCATCGGCCCTATTAGTGGTATGTGTGAATTGACATAGTTTCGTTTCTTCTTTCGTGAGTAATTAAGAGCTGGCATCTATATATTTTAGCCTGCCTTAGCTGGGTGTTAGTGAGTTAATTAATTGCATTAGTCAGTGGAAGTCCAGATCCATCAATTAAGAAGAGAAGTTGGACTGATGGAAGTTTGTATTTTTACTCGAGCAAGAGTATTCAAGTGATTACCTCTTCTTGAAATTCAGAGAAGTTTGTGTCTAATTCCTTGAAATGCTCTCAACATACCACCTTGAATCTATTGCCACTCAGATACATGGAGTATATTGTTTATCTTCACCTCATTTTGTAGTTCCTCTACAAATGAATTTTTTTGCATTGTCAGAGAAAAGGGCAACAGAGGGGAAGAAAACTTACCATGGATGAGTTTCTGTAATTTTTCTTGAAACATGGCATCTTATCTTTGAATTGTAGGCAGCCTATGAAGTACATTTTTTTAACAAGCTGTCTAAGTTTGCACTAAAATCAGAAAAAAAACCACAAAAGAAACAATTTGAAAATGCTCACCAGATGAGTATATGAAAAGGGTGTGCTCACTTTTGTTTGATACGAAATAAGGTTCTGCTAATTTTAATTAACAGAGTTGTTAAGAATCACATTTTGAGTCCAGTGTCAATGACTGGAAGATGAATTATTTTCGTATATCTTGCCTTTAAAGTGGTTTTTATTTCTTCTGGGTGCAAAAAGTATTTTCTTGTTTAATGTGCACTGTAAGCACCCTCCTTCTGGGTGTTAACTGAATGCTACTACTTGGCTGGAGTAATCAAGGCTAAATATGGTCTCTCTTGTCAGATGGTTCTGCTGACATTAACCGGAATCCTTGCTACACGGGTACTCATAACTGTGACACCAATGCCGTGTGTCGGCCGGGAACTGGAAATCGTTTCTTCTGTGAATGTTCCATTGGCTTCCGCGGAGATGGGAACGTTTGTTACGGTATCAAAAAACTGTCACTTGTTGCAAAATGAGAGCTTGTGTAGAGTTTGTTTTCCTTGGGATGCATTGACCCTCATGACTCACCATTCCAGCAAAATGAGGCTGGTTTTGAGAAAGATAGGTTAGAAAGGTAGGGCTAGCTGATGTATCTCAGTAATCAAAGTAAGCAAGTTTGACTGTCTGGAAGGGTATGTTTTGCAGACAGAGCACAGATATGTGCAATTCATTGAAGTAATTTTTTCTTGGTCTGCGTTGAAAAATCCTTTCTGTTCAAGAAGACTAGTATTTCTCAGCTCTGTCCAACTCTGTATTTATAGTGTATTTGGGCTTTGCTTTGTAATCAAATCACAGCACAGATACTTGTTTTCAAGAGGTGAAAGTATGTGCTAATGAAATATGTATCAGCTAACCAAGTCTGGGATTTTTTTTGATTAGACAACCTGAAACACAACTCTCCCCACACTCCAACCTTTAAATCAACTTGCAAATGAAAACAACATTATCACACTGTGCCTTCTGGTTCTCTGGTGCTGTGAATGGAGCAGCAGTGGATTAGAGATGTCAACGGATAAAATATACTTTCCTAAAGTTCATGTTCCCTCAGTGGTCATCGCTGCTGCTGATCACCCTCTAGGCTGTATTTTCTTCCTCAATGGCTCCTCCTTCCTCTCCAATTTCCCATGCCTTTCCCTTATTATTTCATTATAGAATATCTTCTGGTTTGTTTGTTTTTTTTTTTCTTTCTTTTTGGTGCAGGTTAACTGAGGATACAGTTACCTGAAAACTAACTTACCTGAAAACTCTTCAGATGTGTGGTCTATCTAAGATGTTGCCTAAATGTATAAGACTTCTATCCATCAACAGTTCCCCAGTTTCTGTTTTTCTGGCATCCATATAAAATACATCTTTGTAATAACCAAAATCCTTATAATATTCTAGATATTGATGAGTGTTCAGAGCAGCCAGGCCTCTGTGGCAGCAATGCAGACTGCAGTAACCAGCCAGGAACCTACCGCTGTGAGTGTGTGGAAGGATACCAGTTTGCAGCAGATGGGCGGACTTGTGTTGGTGAGTTTCATTTTTCATAAAAACACTGCCCACCAACATGTGGGCTGTGATTCATCTCACAGGGACAGAGACAATGCTGCATAATCTGCACTAACCTCTAACATGAGTTGAATTTAGGAGTTTGTGCAGCAGCTACTGATTACTGGCTCTTTCTGCATTTTCTAAGGGCTATGCTTTGACTTTTGGGGGTTTTGTGTTCTATTTCTTTCTTATGTCTAATCCAGAGTTCAATTTAACAGACTACGTTTTGGTTACAGATGCATCCCTTGGGCAAGAGGATGCACAGGTCTAAATCAGTGTGTCCTGGCTATTGCAGGCTTATTCTGAAGTTAATCATGCTGAGAAGGAATGGTAACTACAGATCAGTGTTGAAATATTTGAGGACAATGTATCTCATCTTAATGGACCATTAAGACTTCAAATTCAGTAGATGCTGCTGAATAGATTTTGTGTACTTTAAAAACTTTTTTTCTGGGTGAAGCCTGAGTTAATCTGTATTTGCTAGACTGAAGTTGTCCTAACAAGATGCATTTTTCCCGTTTCCCCGTTTTTCAGTCAAGTTATAGAAATTCCTTTTAGAAAAAGAAATCTACAAATGGCAGATAGAAGAGGGATAATGATACATAAAAGAGAGGCAATGAGTTTACTTCTAGAGCTGCAGCTGTCAGGATAGGA
Organism: Formicarius rufipectus; assembly: GCA_013399695.1. Taxonomy (NCBI): domain Eukaryota; kingdom Metazoa; phylum Chordata; class Aves; order Passeriformes; family Formicariidae; genus Formicarius; species Formicarius rufipectus. Next base: position 446,158 of record VXAU01006141.1, read on the forward strand.
TAGAGATTAAATTTTTTTCTTTTGTTACAATTTTTATCTTTGCAACCTGTCAGTAATTCAGTACTGACAAAACCTATACTCACTCTTCCAGTATAGCTGGACCAGTTCCTGTTTCTTTTGGAAATGAGTGATAACAGCTGAGGATTTTCCTCTGTTGTTACTGCTTTGTGATGGAAGCTTAGTTACCCTTTGAGTTAATGCATCCAGGTCTTCCCTCATTATAGCCAAGACTGTTCTTCAGCTAAGACTGAGGAGCCTTCATCTTAGAGCAGACAGGTGTAATACTTAAGTTTGTGGCTTTATATTCTGTGTATTACACTCCGTCACAAGCCAAATTACTCTGCTCCAGTAAGAATTACAATTCATGTCTGCTCCCTAAGTCACAGTGCTCTCTAATTCTCCCTCTGTTGCATAACAGTCAGAGAAAGCAGCTGGAAGGGATAGTGGGAGATGTGGAAAAGCAGCTTTGTTTTCTGTTACGTCCACCACTGCACTTCTGTGATTTAGACTCAAAAGGCAACATTCTTCCCGCCAGTCAAGACCTCACCAGCTTCACACTACCACTTTCGCATGAAACTGATGTCCCACTTCTAGCAAGTGCTAAGTAATTCTTTGCCCAGCTTGAAGGGTTTCATTTTGATCTCTTTCAGCCAAAAACAAACTGCATTTGTAAGACTGAATAAATGGAAGATAAACTCCAGTTTCCCAACAGACTGAAAATAAATATCATGGTAATCTTGTTCTCCTTTTCACAGTGGAGGGTTTTATAACCCACAGACAACTTGAACCCCAAAAGGGGCAACAGCAACCCTCTCTGCTTTTGCAGGTTGCTCTGGGATACCAGCTCTGACTCAGCTTTTTTGGAACTTGCATTTTTTTTTCATACCAACTGTGTGACTCACTGGATAGCTTAGAAGAGGAGTTGTAAATAAATCCTCTTAAATCTTATTTGTAGGATGAGAAATAGAAGGATTTGAGGACTGCCTCTGACCTCCAGTTTTTATGTATTTATAATGCAGTCCTTAATAGATTACTTTTGTAGTCTAAAACTTATTTCGTCAAATAGAAATACAGTAATGATTCTAACAATGATGTAATGTCCTCCAGAGAAATGGAAAAAATGCCTATTTTCAGATCGGTCTCTGATGGCAGAGTTTTATTTCCCTGCTGATACTGTGGTAGTTTCCATCTGTGTACTGTGATGAAAGGAGCATTGTAGAGTCTTGTCTTGGTCCCCTGTCAGCTTCTCCTAGGAACTGTGTCAAGAGAGCCTCAGTGGATTCTCTGTTACAGCAGCTGGAAATCTGTTGCTCGATGTACACAAGGGACACTTTATTTTTCGGACCAAAATTCTTGTAGTATATTACCTCTTCCTATTTTAAATACCATGTTTGCTTTCCTTTTCTCTGACGTAACTGGGAAGCATAGGCAGAGCTCTAGCGACTTCTGTAATGATGAGTGTGTAATGCAGTGCAGTGACGTCAGAGTCACTGCTGTCAACATGAGGAAGTTATGAAAGGATGCAGGTCTGGTCCCAACTTATGCTGTTGGTCAAAAAATCTCTCCAGTAGTTGACAAATTTGTTTATCTCCTATTGAGTCAGTCACAGCTCCTGTCTGTTGCCAAGTGACAGCAGCCCTGGGTCAGTGCTAGGTTAGTGTAGCAGGTCATCTAATTCCCAGTGCAGTGAACTTGCCTCTTAACTTACATGTGAGGTAGCTCTGAGATATCTTACCTCTCTTCATTCAGGATTCCTTTTCGTAGACCAAGCTGTCATGGATTCTAGGATCTGCCACTTCTGCCCCATTCTATATTAACAAACATCTATGAGGTGCTGAGGACAGTCAGTTTCTTGTAAAACATTAATAACATTTAACATCAGTGAAAGGGGAGATCTTGGCCAAAAAAAAAAAATAAAATCCCAACCCCCAGACAAAAACAACAGTTTTCTTGTTTCCTTTCTCTTCTGTAAGCTTTCACAGCTGTTCTCTCATATGAACTTACTATGAGCCTTACTTCATTAAGGAAAACTCAAATTTTCATCTCCTTTCTTATCCATTGAACCTGCAGCTGTTGAATATATGGTAAACCACTGCCAGACAGGCACACACAATTGTGACATTCCTCAACGTGCTCAGTGTGTGTACACGGGAGGGTCTGCCTACATCTGCACTTGCCTCCCTGGCTTCTTGGGAGATGGGCGTGCCTGTGAGGGTGAGTAGCACCGTTTGTTGTGGAGCTTTTACATTCTTTGTTGTACAACCTGGATCGTGATTTCAATGCCCTGTAGTTGCTTGTGATTTAAAGTAGGAAATTTTGTATAAGTCCCTCAGGTGTGCATTTGTATTAAGTATATGCCTTTTCCTTCCCTTCCCTTTTGAATTCACACTTCTATATTTGTGCTTTAGAAAGTCCAAGATGAGGTAATTGCAAAACTTACAGTTGCAGGTCTTCATCTGGTGGACCTGTTTGCACTGTATTGATTTATATTACTAAGGTGGTAAAAGATAATGTTAAAATTATGTAAAAAAAGAAAAAAAATCTACATTCTGTTTCTTGTCAGTCAGAGTAGAGTGGGGCAGCACCTTTACCTAACTACATGTTGGAAATTTTGCTGTCCACATCTTACATTTCTTGCTGTGTTAAGTTTTTCCCTTGAGAAATATAGGCGTGTATTTCTGAAATGCTGTGTGCGTTACTAGTGCTAGTTACCCTTTGAAATAGCAGAATGCAGAGATACAAATCTAAAACACATGAATGTTTTTTCCCTCCTTTGCCTTTCTGTATTAGGTGTGTTTCCAAAGAACCATCTGTAAGTCTAATCAGATATCCTGAAACAGGAGCCTGAAAAGTACAAGCGATTTGCACTTTATTGCATCACTCTGATTTGTCCATCAGGAAGAACAGTTACCTGAGATTGATCTTTCCTTTTTCAGATGTGGATGAATGTCAGCAGGGCCACTGTCATCCAGATGCTTTTTGCTATAACACTCCTGGGTCCTTCAGCTGCCAGTGTAAGGCAGGTTATCGTGGCGATGGCTTCCGATGTGTGTTAGGAGGTAAAATTCTGTAGTTTTTGAAAGTTGAACCAGAAATATAATTTGAGTATTGGAGGATATATGTTAATTTGATTCCTTTCTGAGACATGTGTATTGTCAAATTGGTGTCTTTATTCTTTTTCAAGTTTAGAATTTCACCAAGCTTGTGTCAAAACCTGTATCTTGACTACTATTGCTTTTCCATGATATCCAGTTCAATATCCCATTTTATGTTCTATTCCTCAGCAGTTTCTGGCTCCAAGCTGATACTACCTTTTGAAGTTGCCTTTGACCAGGGGGTTATTTGGTCTGCATACTCAGTAAATACTTACCATAAAAGATCTGAAATTGTTGGCAATTCAAATGAATACAATTACAAGAGAAAAGTAAAAAATGAGACCAAAGTCATGAGGCTGTTGTCTGCAGTGGTATTTAGATGCTTACATGCCACATATAGCCTGTAGTCCAGAAAGACAACAGTTTCTAGCTGGCACTTACTTGTTTCTGTATTTACCCAGCTTGTTCTCTATTCAGCAGAAGGTTCTTTACCATCCCACCCTTCTGTTCCTCTGTTGTACTTTGGGCCTTGAAGTATAAATCTTCTCATCCCGAAGGTATGCTTAAGGGAAAAGAAAGTAAGAAACACTGAGGCACAAAGGAGCATTGTTGTGTTTCCTTTAATTCAACAGCATGGCAAGCCTCTGGGTCAGCAGAAAGGTTTTGCAGAGAGGTGAATACTTTCATCAAGGAAATCAAACCTAACTTCTCAGTATATTCAGACTCAATTCTTATTCCTCTGAGATTCTTGCTGTTGGGCAAGAGTCCCTGCATCTCTCAACAGACTGAAAGTCAAACTGTGCAGTCAAGGGTAAGAAGAAAGTCATAGGGCAAAGGGAAAGACAGCAAGCAGCAGTATGACTGGGGAGGAAGGCTCTCTTTATAATTTAGTTTCTGCCTTGTGGTTTAATGATATCCGAAGTATTTGTTGATTCAAAATTGAAGGTTTTCTTTTTTGTTTGTTTCTTTCTTTTTTGGGTTGTGTTTTTGTTAGTTTGTTTTAATAGTGGATGTGCTGGCTTAAAAATGCTTGCCTGTATGTCACAATATTACTACCTGAAACTTAACATTTTTCTTTTGCCAATATATTCGCTAATTCTGAATTTCTGACTCTTTTTGCACAATTGGATACTCATGTTTTAAAATGAAAAGACAAAGAATTGTTTAGAGGAAATTACAAAAAAGGGGAAAAAATTACAAGTTTGTTTCTGGTTTTAGATCATATTTACATGGCAATTCATCCTGTGCACAATAACAGATGTTATATGAAATCACCCAGTGCTTTTAGGTCTTTCTGTCATAGGTAAATTGTATGAGGTTTTGCAGTGTTTAATTCTGGGATCTAGTTTTTGCCACTTTTTCAGTATTTTAATATTATTTTTAACTAACTTTTCATGCATGGGCACCCATGTGTATTTTCATTTTAATGCCAGATGAATTAAGACCTACCTAGTGTTTCTGACCTATGTCATAACATTTAGCTAACCAACCAGCTGATAGAAACAGAATTATTTCTCTTAAAGGAATACTTTGATGTGAATAACATGAAACAAATTGAACCTTAAAGTTTCGAGTTCATTAGGCAGAAATGTAGAGGTATTGTTTTCATATCTACCACATTCACTTTGTAGCTGAAGTAATTGGTTGATTTCAAGTATCAGTCTACTAAACCATTCAACTTTTTTACCAGAACACAATTAATTTCTTCTGAGTATATGTGATAATTTACTTAAGTGTTTTATTTGGTTTTTGTTGGGTGATTTTTTTTTTTTTTGTGTGTGTGTGTTAAGAAAAATACCTTTTCTTATGCTGTGGTTAGTGAGCCTACAAGACTGCTAAGCACAGAGTACTGTTTTGTGGTAATTCTGTCATTTTTTGCTACTTATCCTGTACACTTCTTCACTTTCAGTGTGCAACACAATTGTATCTCGAATGGTGATATTTTCATGTCACAATTTTAATAGTAGTAATTTAATAGTAGTAACTTTTATATTTACTGTTATAGTACGTGAAGATCTGCCAGGTTTTGTTAGTCTTTATATATATACCTTACTGTTTTGTTTTGATTTTTATGTACTGTTTTGTACTACCAGTAGAAGACAAGCTTCAGAAGCACTTGTATCAATTGTGTCTCTGCTCATTAAATGCTCTGAGAAGAAAAAAAAAACAAAACAACTGTGTAGATAAGAAATCTCACTTTTGCTGAATCGTGACTGAAATACAGACTATCTGTTGTTCTGCTAGTCTGCAGCACTGGCAGGATTTACAACCTAGCTACTCCCTTCTAAGAGTTAATAGAACAATAGCTGCCCTTGGGATGTCGTCTGTTGGGAAAGCTTTAGTGCCTTTAACATGGATATATCCATCAATTAATCATTGCCAGGAGATAGTATCAAACTATGCTTTCTGAAGCCTATCAGGAGTAGCTTAGTTTACTTTAGCACCCAATTTGTAAATTAAGTTGCTTCAGAATGCAGATTGTGGAAGAGGCTGTATTGTTTGTATTCATCTGTAGAGATCCTTTCTTTCCCTTTTTACCGACTAAGGTTTTGATCTAATTAGCTTCAGTGAAGCAGCTGAAGTCTTTCCTGGTTGTTAATAGCATGGAAAGTTTCATTCATCCAAGTACTCTGTTCCCTTTTACGTACCCTGTTCCAGCTCATGTTGCAATTACTCGCTTGTTTGGCGTCTCCATTATTGCAGGAAACCTACTGTTCAGTCTTGACACTGAGGAACAGCTACTCTTGAAACAAGTAGACCAATAAGAAAAATGGATTTGAGTCACAAGAGGATGTCTGTAGGAGTGAGCCAACAGGTTAATGAAAGAGTTAATGATGCTGGAATGTCCTGCTGCTCCCAGCTATTAAGAAAGTCTGTACTTCATTATTTCCTCACGCTTCATTTTTCCATTTCAAAAAAAAACAAAAAACCCGAAAACCAGATGTCTGAGTGTTTCTAGCCTTGCAGACCCCAGACACTGTTTACTAAACAGAAACAAGTCTAGATTCTTGGAACTGGGAACTGTTAAGAGCTATTCTCTGGTCCTCTCTATACATCTGGTTTCACAGAAGAAACACTTATCAGGGCAAAACTGTAAGTGAAGAATTACAAAGGAAAATAAAGGGACAAAGACAAATGTGCTATTTTAATTTGGTTTTTTCTTTTTTTTTCATA
>VXAU01006141.1:452874-480273 GCA_013399695.1 Formicarius rufipectus
TAACTCCATATTTTCTCTACCTGTGCAGTGATCCCTGTGTATGTGTTGAATTCTCATTTATACCTGCTCACAATCCTTACAGCATTGAGTGGTGACCTGCTGATGCAAACTACAACCAGAAAAAGCTATCTTTAGAGGCTGGTCTACACAGTGTATTCCATAAAATCTACCTTTACATTTGCATCCTGTCCTTTGCATGTTTTGTGGCCTGTTTCTCTTCCACAAATGATGCAACCTCTGGCTGTATATTTTCCTTAATAAGGAAATTTAAAACCAAGTCTAAGGTAATATGGGAATTTACTAAAGAGACCACCACTTCATGACATTTGACTGCTTACTCAGATTATTTTTTTTTCAGTATTTCATCATTTACCAAATTAAGGTAGCCTGCAGTATGGGGCTTTGTTTCAAAGGTACTGTCCTGTGGGTCTAAGTAGAGTGCCACAGGGAAACAGAAATTTATTAGATCAGTATATTACCTTCATCAGTCAAGCATCAGCTGTGCCAAAACCCAGTGACAATAGAGTCTGACGTATTTTATAGCAAATGCTAATTGGTGATGTTTAAACACATATACTGACAAATACTGGAACTTGCTCCTGTTGTTAATAAAAGGCTGCTGCTATTCCTGCTTTATTAGATTAACCAGCTCCTGCTCTTACTGATTGTTTCATGAACTAACCCTAGTATATACCGTTTTTCTGACCCTTGACATAATCATTTGGCTTGGCTTTCAAATGTGGGTTTCCTAAGAATTATAAGAACCTCTGAAAATCAGGGCTAGTAACCCCTGGATAGGGAACCTTGGAATAGGCATTTCTGGTTTTACATTTGCTATAATCAAGTGAAGTAGTAGAATGTAACAGCACTGTTACACCAGGTACGTGTTATTTGTTCTTGGCTTTATTACATTTAATGGAAATTTTCTTCATGCCAGTTGAGATCAGAGAGCTCGTTAATTGTTCTGTATTTTTTTGAAGTGTCTTGACTGGATGAAATATTATAGTATTTATATTAAAGGAAGGATCGCTAAGTAACCACATTTAGGATGCTGTAGTGAAGGAAATTTACAAAGCATTAAGTTTGTCTAGAAGCTGGCTTACAAAGTAGCCCTTGTACAACCTAAATATGTGCTGTTTCTTCTTATGTGTTTTGCCTGACTTGTACTGTTATCTCATTGAGGCAGGAAAAGTACTTTATTTGCTGTGTCAGTCTTATCTTTCAAACTCAGTCACAGCCAGCCTCCTTTCAGGCAGTTAATTAATGCAATTTAAAACTTGCAACATCAGAGCATCTTCTCTTAAGCACACTGAGTAAAACTTATGACTGTATAAACTATCAAAGCAGACTATTTCTACCAGCCCACTGCCATGTGTATCTGAGATTACTATGCCTTCATTTATGTATAGGCTACTACACTAGACTCAGTTTCAGTTTATGTTTCCGTAGGTGCCTCGAAACTGTAATCATAGTAATCCTGGTCATGATTGAGATCATGAGGGAAAAGAAGTAGAGAATGAAGTCCAAGTGCCTGGTTGGGACTGTTCTAACTAGTTTAGTGACTTGTTTGATTTATGAATTTTGATATTGGTTAAATTCATGTTAGCAGGTTGAAACAACTTTATTGTTGAAGGATCGGTTAAAATGATGGAGTCATCACAAATGAACATGGTAACAGGAGCTTTATTTCTTTTCAGAATATCTCTTCAGCATAGATTACTTATTGCACGTGATACTGTTAATAAAGTTACCACTAATATAAGTGACTTTCAGGGGCACTAATACATAGTTGTTCCTAAAAAGTGAGTAGCAATAGGGTATTTGCAAATATTTTCATGCAAATAAAAATTCAGTGTTGATGCTTGTTTTTTGTTTGCTTGGGTTTTTTTTAAGGATGATCAAATCATATTCTGTGCTTTCTAGGAACTTAGTACTAATTTTGAAAATTAGTTTTCCAAGTCTTTTAACTTCGGTGTTCCTAATTAAATTATTGGACAATTTGTGTGTTTGGTCTTGGTCATTGCAATATAAGTACTCTTGAAAAATTTAATCAGAATTCCTGTGTAAAATCTGCAGATATAAATGTGATTACTGTCTTGAAATTAGAACAAACACTGGTGTTTCTAGTTACCACTAACACTAATGTATCTTATGTATAACATCTGTGTCCTATCTGGGAGTGTATACATCTTTCTATAATTCATATTTCTTAGTTCATTTGCATATGGACTATCAATTTTTTAAAATTTTAAACTGTCAGACTATAATTTTGTGAGTTTCAGCTGGGAAGAAATAAGAACAGCTTCTGCCTTTGTTTTTATATCCTACTGAGGAGGAGTTAATAGTGTTTCCTCAGAGATGATAGGAATGCAACTGAGATTCTGCTTCGTGCACTGAACAAAAGCAGCGGTGTCATTTTACCAGTACTCTGTTTTATCTCAGGAGCAATAGCACATTGAATACATGAAAACAAAATTTGAGTCGGATAATGGAGGCTTTCCTACAGGATCTGGCTTTGTAGGTTGATTCAAGGCTCCCCACCACTCACAATAAAGCTGATGCCAAATATCTCTGATGTTTAGAGTGAACTGTTCTCCAGTCATTTATATTTCTCTAATTGTGTCCAGGTGCATGAAACATGTCCAAAGCTTTGCTTGCGTAACTAGTTGAAATAATAATAAAAACCTACTGCCTTCTTTTTTGACTTTATGTGATTTACACCATAACAGTCTGTAGGCATGTGGGATTAGCTTTTTGCTCAGCTGGGCTGGCCCCAGTCTTCAGCCATGCATAGCTAAGGCTCCACCAGGAAATGGAAAAACAAGGAATAAATGGAAGTGTAATATTGAAGTCTCTTCAGCAGACAGTTTGTGCTAAGTATTTCTGCTTGAACAAATCATTTACAGGAAAAAGATACTCCTCATAATTAAAGCTCTTTCCCAGCACACAGAACCCTTCAGGGATCTCAAGTGTAAGGTAAAACTAAGCCAGAGGAAGGAAAACTATCATTTTTTGTTGTATTCGTGTTATTTCCTTATGTTGCTTGGCATCTACAAGAGTATATTGATCTAGATGACTTTCCCTATTGTAAGTAAAACTGAAATGTAAAGAGCCAGATCCCTGAATCTCCTGATAATCTGAAAAGTTTGTCTTCCCTCTGTATCCCTTACAGTAATTCATATGAATGTGGTGTAGCCGTTGTGCATCACACGTTTCTCTGTGCTTCACAAGGAACTGGACAACCTGTCCCTGTAATTCCTTTCTTAGATGCAGAAGTATCAAATGAGTGCTCAAACCTGAAACCTGAACTTTAAAATCCTAGTATACATTATAGCAATGAGTTCCTTCTCTTCATGAGTTCTGTAGAGAATTCAACATATGCCTCATATTGTGATTTTCTCTTGTGGCTCTGAATGGATACTTGACATTCAGCATTACAAAAAAAACTTTAGCCGCTCTATGATCTGGCTAATTTGTCACATTTTAAGGCCTGTGGATAATTTCCAGTAAGCCGACATCAGGTTTGAAAGTCAGACAGAATGTTCATGCTCATGTGCTTCAAAGAGAAAGCCCATGTTTTCCAGCTTCTGTTTAAGAGCCTCCAATGAAGAAAGATGCGGGGGACCTATTTTTTCTTTTTTAAACTAGGCAGTGGAAGATGAAGTAACACAGGTTTAAGAAAAATGTGTCACACTTACTTAGGGCAGACTCGCTGAAGGCACATGTTCCTCTAGTGCCATGTTCCTCTTAGACCTAAGAGTGCTTGTGTATGGGTAGTTACCATATATGTTAATCCTTAATGGAATGCGGTTGTTAACTAAATGAAAATATTCACTGGGGTTTGTGTTTCTTTTGTTGGTTTGTTTTCTTTTTTCCCCCAGAAGTGGAAAAGACCAAATGCCAGCGTGAACGAGAAGTTGCCCTTGGCAGTGGAGGTGCTTTCTACCCAAGGGATACAAGAGTTGGTCACTTTATTCCCCAGTGTGATGAGCATGGGAATTACCTACCTACTCAGTGCCATTCTAGCAGTGGATATTGTTGGTGTGTTGATAGGAATGGAAATGAGATTGACGGCACAAGAAGTGGGCCAGGAGTCCGTCCACCATGTAAGTAGTTGAAGCAATTGTTTTTAGTGGATATCTTTCCATCCAAATTCACTGTCTCCCAAATGTGAAGCTTAGTCATCCCCTCAGATACAGCACTGACTTGGGGTAATACAGACTTTTGCTGTCCTGGTGACGATATGCCACATGCTGCAGTCCTTCAGTAACTCCAACATACGTTTTCCCTTCAGCCAGGGCATCTGGACAGCTGTGGTGAGCTTCTGCAGAAGATAGTTTTCTAGCTTGACTGCCTTGAAACTGGAGAGGCCCATTTAGTCTCTGCCCTCTGGGAGCTGTGGTGGTTGAGTTGCCTCAGGAAATGAAGGATGTTCCTTCGTATGTCTCCCTCACTTCAGCTGCAAAATAAGATAGTTTTTTCCTAAACACTTGAAGGAAAGAGTAATTACAATGCCAAACATGAAAAGACCTATTATGTCAATTGCTCCTTCTGTGTCAGCCAAGGGGAGAATTTCAGCAGCTTTCTGCACCTGATTATAGTTATTAGGGCTGTTTCCTTCTAAGAAGTCTGACTGTAATTGTGTCTCTGCAAATAAGAAGGATCTCGTTGTGTTGTACAAGCTAATTTTTTGCCCATCTGTTTCCTTCTCTATTAACAAGGTCTAAGCACAGCTGCTCCTCCTGTTGTTATTGGGCCCTCTGTCCGACCAGATACCGTACCTTTGCCACCAGGAACTCACTTGCTCTTTGCCCAGAGTGGTAAAATTGAACATGTTCCACTAGAGGGAAACAATATGAAGAAAAATGGTGCAAAAGCACTCTTGCATATTCCAGTAAGTAGCCCAGTGTACTAAGTCCAGGTTTTTCAGATTCATGACAAAAGTTAGTGTTTGTCTATGTAACTTGACAATTTAAGTTCAAAATTTAATATTAGTCTTGATTAAAATTTCAGTATTGCATCAATTTTTCACTGAAAATTCCTCACCTATCTAGTCAAAAAGCTTAAATCTGAGCTATAAAAAATTATTTGCTTTTAAAGAACAGTTCACCATAGCTCACAAGACAAAAAAATCTAATCTTGTATGTCCCCAACAGTTCATCATGTAAATTCCTTTCTACTCACACTTCCATTGACTTTCTGACTCTGGTATAAAGGTTTAGGAGACCTTTAGCAGTATGTTGAGAGGCGCTTTTTTCTGTTCTTAGTCCCTCAGAGTTTTTTCCCAAGTCTTAATCTATTTTATTTTTTTTTTTTGGTCAGTTCCCTGCACTTCTTGGCGACACATGTATTTTTCTTCCTTCCTTTTTTTTTTGCTTTCCTCTCCATGTGCAGGCCCAGTGGGTGGCAGATCTTTTTCCCACGCTTCTTACTACTGTCTTGAGAATCTTTGTTCCTTGAAGATTAATTCCTGATGCTGAGAATATCTATTTTCCATCACCTGTGTTATATGCCAACCCTTTTCACTTCCAGTTCCATCACATCCATTTGTTTTGCCTGAAGTCTAGGACTTCTGTTCTAATTCCAGTGTTACTTTATTTGCAATAGATAGCAATATCAAGGAGTATGCAGGCCTCTTTTCATTTTTTATTAAAGTGAGTATTTAATAAACCAAATACTATCTAAATTGCACAGATTCATTTCAGTAAATAGTACCACAAACTACTGTGATGTAAGGGCAAAATCAAGCTTTTGTCCCTTGTCTAAACTGCTGCTGCAATAAAGTAAAAATAAAGTACAATACTGCCTGTAAAATGGGGCAGTTAGGCTGAAAGAGACATGATTCTGAATCCTTGTCAGCTGGTCTCATTATTTACTTGATCTAGCTTAAATGAATTAATTAGAAGTATCTTCAGGAAAGAACTTCCAAGAGATAAGATGCAACTCTTCCTTATAGCTTTCAATTAAAATGGAACTTTCAGTCTGTGCTAGCACTGACTCTGGTATCTGTGTTGTGATTTGCAAAGTGACAGTAGAGTGTTTAGATTGTTTTGCAACTTACATAGTGCTGTAAGTTGCAAAACAATCTAAACACTCTGTCACTGTCTAATGGAAGCTGATGAATAAGTACATCTGTTTAAATGCATGGTTTTCAACCATCTTTCTAAAATGTTGCAAGTTACAAAAGCAGCAACCTGATAATCCGTGTAAAATTATTGTTTTACTCTGAAAGTCTCTTTCACTTGCCTGGAGGACAGGTTTGAAATCTAAACTCAAACTTTAGTCTTATCTTCTTTCTACCTGGAAAATTGCATATAAATGTTCCTTGTCCCTGAGAATATTATTTCCAGCAGAATGATTTATGTGGTATTTAAGCTGGTTTTTTATTTTAAAACCTTACTTTTTTAGCATGTATTTAGTCAAATGGCACTATGTATTTAGCACTGATGACATGCATCTGTAATGCATGGGTTGCATGTAAATGCAAGTTGGATTTGATAGAAGTCATTATTCCTCCTTAAAGGGATAGAATGAGGAAAAAAAAGTACATGAGGGATAGTACAATAAAATGTCAATATGAACTTTCTTCAGATAGATATGCTGATTAAGTAGAAGTCAGACCAGCTGTTCAGTATTAATACCCACAATGCTTCTTTGAAATAAGGGTAAATGGTGTCTGCTAGTTAAAAGGGACTTAAAACTGAATGTGTTTTTCTAAGCTATTCAACAGTGACTGTCATACACTCATTTCCTCTACCTGTCACCCTCACCTCTGACCTTTCCTCAAGAATTTTGTTTTTTTCATGCTTGAGACTTTAAAACCATAAGCTGGTGCTGCTGACTAAGTAATTATTGTTTAGCTTAAGCTGATCAAACTTGCGTGTTCGCCAACAGGACAAAGTTGTAATTGGAGTTGCTTATGATTGTGTGGACAAGATGGTTTATTGGACAGACATCAGTGGCCCTTCAATCAGCAGAGCTAGCCTGAATGGTGGGGAGCCAACCACCCTCATCAAAACAGGTAACAGCAAAAAATTCTTTCACTTGTTACACTCTAGAAATGGTGTTAGAGACTTGAATTTAGTAATCTGTACTTCCTAGGTGTTGCCTGAGCTGACTAAAGAGTTGTGTTTATATGTTAACATGGAATACCATCTGTAGGAGTCACTCTTTGATTTTTTTATTATTTTTTTTGTTCTGGCAAGCGAGGTAGATGCTGGATAGCTGAGATTTGGTTATGTGTAGTGCTTCTCTCTCCTAGTCTCTGCCTGTCAGCTGCCTGGTCTGCTGAGAAGTGACTGGTAAGCATGGGGGTTGAAGAGGAGAACCCATTCTCTCTGTTCTTCAGCTGGGGGATCAAATAGCTGGAAAGTGTCACTTTCCATGGCTACTAGTCAAGTTGTGAAATGAAAGCAAATAAGGCCACCTTTTTCTTGTTTTTACCTTTGAAGTTACTTCAGGATTTGAGATTGGACTAGAGGGTATTGTGGAGTTAGTGCCTTTACAGTTTATATCTTGTTCTTACACTCTCCTTGAAGAATCTGCTGCTCACTGCTGTCTGTGTTCATTTTCATTAGAAGGGTTAAACACAAGCCCATGCGTCTTAGATACTAAAACCTTTTGTGAGTGGAAAGGGTTAAGGGAAAGGACAGGTTGGGGGAACAAAATGAATGGGGGTTGTGTGTAGGGGGTGTCTTAAAAACAAAAACAAACAAACAAAACAACAGCAAAACCAACTGGAGGCACATTTTGAATACTAGTGTCCTCAGGATCCAAGAACACCTGTGAAGTCAAGATACTGGAGGAGGTCACCCTTGCTTTGAATCCTTTTCAGCTATGGTTACAAAAATTTAGGAAATTATTTTGGCAAAATGATCAGCCATTTTTAAAACTGTACAATAAATTTGCTTTAGTTTTCTGTGGATGTGTGGAGAATTGCCGCCTGGAGTTTGTGCTTTGGAATAGCCTGTTTGCAAGGTCTTAGGGACAGCAGAGATGGAGGTGGCTTGGATCCTACCACTAGGAAAGAAAAAGGGACAGTTTAATGCCATCCCTAACCCTTCCAGTGGTTATGGAGCTTCATATTTCTGTAAAATTTAACAGCTGAGGTATTTGGTAAGACTTCTTTTTCATCTCTACATACTCAATCTGAAAGGGACTCCAAGCTGTAGTGCAATCACATGCTTGTGCAATTTACAAATCCTGCAGGGAAAGGATTTATGCTTTCTGCACTATTAAAGTATTTTTTCCAGAATCTGCACTTTTAAAAATGAGTGAAATTACTACTGCTAAAAACTTTATATGGGTATGAATGCCTGTCTCACAAGAGTGTGTGTACACATTAAAATTCTTGCAATGCATAAAATATTGAAAAAATATTTGTGGAGGCTTTCAACTAACTTTAGTTGATTATTTAAGGTAATTTTGACGTGCTTCAATGCCACATGGAAAGCTCATGGTTTTTGTCTGCTACATAAACAATGTATATGTAAAGATCTCATTATTTCTGTTGTTTGCATAGGAAATTAATACTGTTTCTGAGGAGATTAGGAGTCATGTTGCACTTCACCTTCTCTATGTTAACAGGCATTTCAATAAGGAGTCAGACCACAATAAGACTGAATATTCAATATTTGAATGGATATCTTCTATGCTGGCCAAAACTGAGTCTTTTAAATTTCATGAAATAGGAAAATGCCTCCTCTTCAGGAGAATTTTTTGGTTTGGTTTGATCTTTGCCTTTTTCCTTCTGGGAGCTCCAGCTGCTTTCTTCAGTTCATATGTATCTTTGTGGAATATACTACTTTTGGGTGTTGGTTTTGTTTGTTTGTTTTGGGGGTTTGTTTTGTTGTTTTCTTTTTGTTTGGTGTTTTTTGTTTGGTTTTGTTTGGTTTTTTGTTTTGTTGTGTTTTGTTTTGGTGGTTTGTTGTTGTTGTTGTTTTGCTTTGTTTTTTTTAAAACCCTCTTGTGATTCAGGTTGTATTCGTTTGCACAGACGTTGTATTGTGGAGCCCCAACTAGTTTTCCTCTGTGCCTGCAGCTGTATAACCTGTGGATGCTTTCTCAGCTCTGCAGCTGTGGAGGCAAGTTGAGTAGAGCTTTCTTCTGTTGTAATTGCTTAAGTCATATCAGCTGTACTTGTCTGTACAAACCTGTCCTCAGGGACAGAGCCTGTGACTGTATCAGGCCTGATGACAACATAGCAGGAACTTATTTGTGCCTCTGGAAAGACTGGTGATAGTGAAGCCTTGAATATTCCCTTACCCCTCCTGCCATGGGGGATAGTTTTTTCTGCCTCATTATCAACTGCACAGAAGAGACATTTACTTTAGACTTCTTTAAATCTCCTGACAAATAGCTGACATAAGGAAATTGAAACAACAAAACTAGTCAGTGAACCACGGGCTCCTAGGAATCAGTGACAGCAAATCTTTTGCCTGCTGCTGTCTTTTGCTTCCTAAAAGAGTCTGGGAGCTCTTCCACTGCCATTTAGTCGGTAATACTCTGATCCCAGAGACGGGGGATTGTCACCACCATCTCCTCAAAATGAGGCCGCTCTCAGCAGCCTCTGCCATTAGCAAGGAAAGGAATAGGAACACTTGAGGATCTGAAGTATGTCAGGTTGTTTCTTGCAGATGACAGGTGTAAATCCACAGAGGCACTTGGAGAAATAAAAGTAGCAATGTGAAGTCAGTATAACTGGGTTAAAGTATACCCAAGTGCCCTTAGGAGGAGTAAAGAGGTGCCTGATTCTCACTTACTGTCTCACCCCCTTCTCCTCCCCAACATGAGCTGAGTCAGAAGCAGTGAGATAGTCATTCCTCTTCAGCAATTAATATAGATCTGAAATGTCATGTGGGCAGATTAAGTGTGGTAAATGTTATCCACTTCAGTGAGAGAGCAGAGGCTATTTAAGCTATTATGCAACTGTTATTCATAGCAAAATCACAGTAGCAAATTTTAGAGAGCTCTACCCAATGTTCTGGACCAAATGAACTGTCTCTGGAAAGGTTGCTTCTGTCACATACTGTTTGTTTAATGTCTGTCAGTAAATAAACTTGAGAATTAAAAGAAGGCTAGTGGGCCACATTCCATTGGTGTGCAGATCAGCATTTGAAAGGTGGGGTTTTATTGTTTTCAACAGCTGGCGTTATGAAAGGTCATTTCACCTCTTTTGGGGAGTGGCCATGTACAATTCTTTCTTTGTCTTTTGGAAATGAAACAAGAATAAAATTGATTTTTTGTTTGTTTTGGTTTGGGGTTTTTTTGTTTGGTTTTTGGTTTTTGGTGGGGGTTTTTTTGAGTTTTTGTTTGTTGGTTTGTTTGTTTTTTCCACTTGACTTTGCCTTTATTACATCCTACATGGCCTGCTCACTCTTTTTCAATGGATGTATAAACTTTGAAAAGTGCAGAGCAGTTTCTCATCATGACTGAATTAAACTTTATTTGTTTCTTCAGCATCCTTCATCCAAGTTAGAAATTACTAATACCGAAGCACTAAGGTCATTATCTGCTATTTCCTGTTGCTTTTGGAACAACTAACTGTCCAAGAAAAACTGTGCACATACAGTACTAAAACATGTTCCAGAGAGGATTGCTGTGCAAAAACAAAGAACTGTTTCTAAATGGCATCAGTTAGCTAGTGTCATTGTCTCTAGTGTTTGGAGCTTGATTATGTTTGTTTATTTATTACCCTGGCTAAAATTAACATAAATCCAGTTTTCAGAGGGCTGCTATGTATGCCAGTACTGAGGAAGGCGAAATATTTAGGGTGATAAAATCAATTCTGTGACCTGCTAAGGAGAGTAGAATAAGATTTTGATACTATCTACTGTTTGTTTCTCTATCAACTCTTTTTCTGTGTCTGCCCCTTGAGGAGATCTCACACATCTGGTGAGTTTGTTCCTCATAGAACTTATCATTCTATGTCTTTGAAGACTTTGTGTATTTAAACTTTGAGGTAAAATATATGTTCCTCTTCCAGTTGACATGAAGTAGCTTTTGTTGGACCACAGCCAGAATATTTATCTCAGTTAAAAGTTATGCTTATGAGGCTGATGTGTGTTGGGAATAAGTGTAATGCCTAGGAATATTTTTCTCTGTTCTGCAGACTTGGGAAGCCCTGAAGGGATAGCTGTAGATCATCTGGGTCGCAACATCTTCTGGACTGACTCTCAACTGGATAGAATTGAAGTGGCTAGGCTGGATGGGCGCCAGCGTCGCATCCTTTTTGACAATGGCTTGGTGAACCCCAGAGCAATTGTCGTGGATCCTGTGAGAGGGTATGGATGTGTTGGCAAGAGATATATGCTAATTATTTAATTTAACGTGAGTGTGTACTGTGAGTCAGTGTTTTCAGGCTGTCTGTAGACAGTAATAGACTACCTTTTCCTAAAACCAACTAACAAACAGGAATGAAACAAACTACTTGTGTTTATTTTTGTGAGATTATTGGTCTAAAATACTAGATTAAGCAATCTTGCATTTTCATTTCTGTCATGAAAACCCTTCTTTCTGTACAGTTCCATCTTTGAAAATTCCCATGGTGTCTCTTCTGTCATCAATTTCACATCTATCATTCTGTTGCCTGAGAAGATTCTATTAGGCTTCTATTAGAAGATGCAGATAACTACGTGCTTTAAAAATCAAGGCTGTAGCAGTGTGTAAGTAGGAAAGTGTAAATGTTGCCGTGTTAAGATTCCAGACTGCCAAAATTGAAGTATATACATGCTTTTATGTAGTCTTTGATCAACTTACATTTTTTTACTCTGAACATTGGAAGAAATACAGTGAAAATTACAAGTACTAAGAGTCCATAGTAGTACTGCATGTCTGTTCATTATTGTCTGAACTTGCCTGCTATTGTCCTAGTGCAACTTGTGTAGCATGGCCACTGCTGAGAAGTAACGTATCAGTCAAAATATTTAGAAGCACAGAAGCTTTTTCTCCATCTTGAATTACTGGGAAACTCTACTAAATGATTGCTTAATTGACATTAAAGGCATGTGGAATGCTCTTCGTACTATATAAAAGTATTGTCATTTTTAGGGAGAGTTTTTTGAAAGGGGTATCCCAGTTCCAAATGTTTGCCACCAAGGTTAGCGGTGAGAAAAGCATGCATATGATCCATGGAAATTGGAGTGGTACAGAATTAAATAGAGAAGTCAATACCATTTCTTTTTTAATTCTTTTAATACGCAATAGGCTTTTACATTATAGTCAGTTAATAGTTGACTGAAAAAATCTCTGGGTGCACATCAAGCAGCATAATAATAAGGAGAAACAAATGCACTTTGTGGTGGGAGAGAAGTGGAGAGGCACAGTGTAATCAGACTGGGGAGAGACCTGTGTTCTGTGCAGAACCCCCCTCATGGAGTACAGCTCCAGGTCAAGCAACACAGACTTCTGTTTCACAGTAGATTGTGTGTGTGTGTGTTAAGGAGTAAACAACAAAGATTCTTGCATTGAGGGACCATGTAAATTCTCAGCCTCAGAATTTACAACCAAGGGAAAAATGCCCACCACTAAAAAGTGGCCATTAATTGAAAAACCATCACTGAGTTAATGGCCCTCTCTGGAGATCTCCCTTGAGCATAAACCACTCTGATTCCATTGTATGTTGCTTACTTGGTGCACTGAAAAGAAAAATACAGTTTCAAATTAATCCCAAATGTATGCCAAATGCTGTTGCTTCAGCCTGAGCAGACATAATGGTCAGTGAGACAAAGAACTCAAAATGTAGGTGTACATCCTGGATGATTCTCAGAACCGTTGAAATAGAGGTCTTTTGACTGGCATCTTGTAAATAAGCAAAACAATGTAGAGAAAGCATTTCTTATATGTGTACTTTTTAATTTTGTTTTTGATTGAAGTATATTTGCTACATCTTTAGTATACTTTTGTGGCTTCTGTATTGAAGTGCAATGTGGTCCTTCTTATCTTTTTAAAAAATTTAGGGGGGCGGGGGGTGTTATTTTTGTGTCCTTAGCATTTTCCTTAATTACAACAATCTTTTGAATCTGTCTTGACTCTTGCCCTTTTCTTCCTCCTAAGAAACTTGTACTGGACTGACTGGAACAGAGAAGCTCCTAAAATTGAAACCTCATACATGGATGGCACAAACAGAAGAATTCTTGTTAAAGATGATCTTGGGTTACCAAATGGACTGACATTTGATCCTTATTCGTCAATGTTGTGCTGGGTAGATGCAGGTAAATAGGTGCTAAAATGTTTCTTCATAATAGTAGTAGAATAATTATGCCCAATCCTGAAATTATGCACAGCTGTAGCTCTTCAGGCTCTGTCAGACTTCATGACTTTCTTTTTGGCTTTAATGATCATGTGATTTATTCATTGTTATTCAAGGTAGCTGCAGAATTTACCTGAGACTGTGCAAGCTGGAAGATTTAATTTCTGATCAAAAACACTGTAGGAATTCAGTAGATGTTGTCTGTGTGTCTTGTATGTGGCCATTTATTTAGGTAATGCTTAGGTCTTTGTAGAAGTTGTTAGTTTAAGAACACAATTTTATCTAATCTGCTTTACGGAATGTCATCCTGGCACTATTGTTCTAAGACCTGCATCCTGAGGCAGTCTGGCTTATATTTGACTGAAGCAAGGCCTGAAAAAACCCCAGTGCACTCTATAAAGATCAAGAGAGGAATGTTCTGCCGCTGACCCACTGTTAGTTTTGTGCCAGTGTCTTACCAGTTTAAAAAAAAAAAAAAGTGTGCTTTTAATTCTCATTTAATTGTTTTGTGGGTTTTTGGCATCTTGCCCTGTAGACTCTGGCAGAGATCTCTTCCTGTGGAGGTGCTTTTACACTTCAAATCACCTTTCAAGTTTTGGATAAACTAAAATGATGGAGCTCTATTTTTCACCGTAGAACACTTTCTCCAACCTTCAAATATATTGCTTCTGCTATCTCTAATTCCTTTCCTCTCATCTTCTCTTGTCTCCTTTTCTTGTTTAATTTTGAAGCCCAGGTGTTTACATTCACTAGTAGTGTTCTCAGCCTGTAGGAGTTTTGCAGGTAGACCTTTTTACACCCTACTTGCATCTACAAGTTAGATGGTCTTCCTGCAGTCACACCCTCATAGCCCAGCCCAGCAAGCATTTTGGGAACATGCTCACCAAATGTACCTTGCAAAAATGCCTTCCAGAGTAGGTGGAAATAGTTAATGCTGAAATATCCCTCCAGAATAGAGGCAGCCTTCTGTCAGCTTCCACACCAACCTAAGGATGCTGCTCTCTGTGGTAGGAATCTCAGCTTGTGAGCAATGGCTGCATGGGCCATCTGTGTTACTTTAACTTAGGTGGCATGCTGATTAGCCTTAGCACCAAACTACTTTTCATTCAGTTTTTGACACATGCATAGCTGTGGCATGAAGGAAGGCTTTGACTGAGTAGCACACTGAAAGACCTCCAGGACTTTTTACTCTATTCCTACTTGCATGCTTGTGCTTGTTCTTCATAAGATCTCTCTTGCTCTGGTTCAAAGGCTTAATTGTTTCACTACACCCAGGTACCAAGAGGCTGGAATGCATGAATCCTAACCAGCTTGGTCGACGAAAGATTGTTGAAGGGATTCAGTATCCTTTTGGTGTTACAAGCTATGGGAAGAATTTATACTATACAGACTGGAGAAGGTATGATATCTGCTAAAGAAATGATGGAGTGCTTTAGTCTTTTCTTCTCTCTGGTAGAAACTAAAGTACACACTGCATTTCTCATGAGTGACCTCTCACACATTCCTGTTTTGTTGCTTTCCTGGCAAAAGCTGATGGAGGGTGGAGTGGACCTGTGGAGTTGACTTATTAGTGATGCCAGTTAACAGAGTTTTCATTTTCAGCCTAGTGATTTGTCCTTTAAGAAAATGCTTTTAACACTGTACACTTTTGGAAAAGGACTGGGTACTAACTTGTTTCCCTTATGGTGGTACTTGCTGCATTGTTAAGGGCAGAAAATCATCACTCTTGGCTTTCTATGCTCTGTATTATATGAATGCGCAACCAGAAATAAGAAGTGTTTTCTGTCTTGATGACACTTTCCATGTTTCAAATGCTTTAAAAATGCTGCTGTATGAAGACTTTAGAGTTTACTATAATTTCTTGAAAAAAATCCAGTTCCTTCATTTTAAAACACTTATTTTGCCTTGGTGTAAATAGTTGTATGGGCTCTATCTGCTATTAATGTGTGTAAGGATTTCCAAGTTAGAACCTAACAGCTGGGAACAGCTGTTCTAGAACAGGCATTTATAAATGGGAAAGAGTGTGTTACAGGTTTGCCAATTGACTGCCCTTTTGTGTTCAGGAAGGAAAAATTGCTTATGAGTAGCTGTATTCCTTCTAGAGATCAGGCCCCTCCAGAAATACAGCATTGTCCATAATCACTATGCACAATAGCTGCAATGTCAGCTGCACCATAGAACATGTCAGAGGGCAGAAGATGAAGAATATGTCAAAACTATTAACGAATTGTCCTTTGTTGGAAATACCTTTAGAATTAGTAAGGAGTCTCCCTGCTAAATTTTTTAGCTGCCTAGAATGAAGGTCATAACATATTTCTTTTGTCCATGAAAGATGATGTGTTGGAGGATTTTACTTCTAGTACCTCTTCCTAATTGTGAAAAAGAAACAGCTTCTTATTTTCTCTGCCTTTGGGTTTTTGGTTGTTGCATTGGTAGTGTTTTGTATACTTCCATTTCATCTCATTTCTGTTTATTCTTTTCTGCATATGGCAGGGATGCTGTTGTAGCAGTGGATCGCACCATTGCATTAGAAAATGATAACTTCCAGCCTCACAAGCGCTCCCGCCTCTATGGAATCGCCACAGCATTTGCTCAGTGCCCAGGAGGTAATCCATATGATTCTCGCCTTTTTACAGCTTTTTACACTGTAGCGTATAAATTACCTTAGTAGCAGATCCCGTGTGTAAGCTGCCAACTGATTTAGGTAATGAAGAACTCACTGGTGCTTAAATATCCATTTACTAAGAAATTAAAAGCCACCTAATTTTATTCTTTTTTTTTTTACATAAAAGTAGCTGCTGTGGTTGCTACATGAAAGCATAACTTGGAGGGGAGATGGGGCCCCTTCTGTCCTTTGTGGAAGGGCAAGTGTATGATCGAGATGAGATCTGACCTGTCAAAAGCTGCTATATATATCATCTACTAAACTGAATGCTATATTCATGGCTAGGGCTTTATTTACTGATTTTTAATTTTAACCTACAGACATATTATGGTCTTCCAGATGTCCTTAATGAGATCCAGTGCTTTTCAAAATGGAATGTTCAGAAAGCAGCAGGTCATAGGGTGGCTGGGCTGAGCTGGCCTTTCTGCTCTGTTGAATGTTAAGTTTCTCAGAAATGTTATTGAAAAGAGGAAGTTGATACCCTTGAAGTATTACTTGGTTTTTGAGAACTAATGTCACTGCTGTTATGTTCCTAGCAAATCACAGTTAGGAGAAGAGTTCATCCTTTTTTATTACAACATGACTGGAATTATAGGAGTTGTGATAATTTTTACTTTAAGCCTTAAAAAAACCCCTAAGGTAATTTATCTTCAAATTATTCCGTATATTCAGTAAAAAACTAATTGAATTTAGTTGAAGTCTTGACTCAGAGCTTAAAAATGCATATAAATGTCATAATTAAGGAATCAGTTACATTGTTATTACTAGTTAATTCACAATTCCATTTTGGTAGGCAGTGTAAAACTGAACAACATTGAGTGCTCTGAGTATATCCTTCTGTCTGTAAGATTCAGACCCTTGGTGTCCTTTCTTTCTCATCCTATGTCTCTTTCAAGTGTTTTCCTGGGTTGGATACCTCTCCCTCAGATCCACTGCTTCTGGCACTACCTTCTCTTTTGTTTTACCCTTCAATGTTAACACCTCCCCACCTAACCACTGTTTTAGTTGTGGAAAGTATCCAAGAATGATGTTCTGTAGCATTTTGGGCTTTGTCCCCACGTATTGCATTTTCTCTATTTCCTCACTCACTGTCTCTTCATTCTAGTGTCTGTGGCCATGTGGCCATTTTATGACGGGTATTTCAGGAACAGCCCAGTTGACTCATGTTGCCTCTCTAACTCTGTCCTCATATCTTGACCCTTCTTTGATGTGAATATCAAGTTGACTCAAGGATATGGTGATTCATCTCCCGAAAGCATAGTTTTGTTTCACCCTTAATCTCCTTATGTCTTGTTTCTCTAGTGTAATCATAAAGTCTGTATGTCTCTTGTAGGTCTGTTTTGTATTTTATTATGGGTTTACATTCGTTAACATTTTACATTTCTGTTTCTTTCCAGGACATAACTACTGTACAGTGAACAATGGTGGTTGTACTCACCTCTGCTTGGCTACCCCAGGAGGCCGTACCTGCCGCTGCCCTGACAACACAGTTGGAGTGGATTGTATAGAAAGAAACTGAACATTAAAATAAGCTTTAGAGAAGCAGACAACTTTTGGAAATTTGCTGTAAACAATTCACTCCTATCAACACAATCAAGCCCTAAAGATAAGTGCTCAGTGCTGCTGACAACAAGCCACAATGCACATATGCAGTCACACCTACACACAGGCAGTGGCTGTTCTGTAGCAGTAAAGCAAGACAGAACTGCCCAGGTTGGGTCCAACTTCACCTTGTTCCTTCTACTATTCTCTCTTTGCTTTTAAAGGTAAATGTGGAGGCCTTAGTTGCATCTGTGCCGGACTAGGAGGATATGTTTCCTGGCAAAATTAAAGTAACAAGTACTGAACAGAAAAATGAGGGTGGCACTACTCAAATCCTGAGACTGGGTTGTACCTCGGAGTATGCAGCAGTTATCTCAGCAGTGGCATGCTAAGCCCGTCATATATGTGGTCAGTCTTATCTCTAGCTGAGAAACAACCAGGGAGTCCCAAGGATGAACAGATGATGTGCATTGAACACCCAGTAATATCACAGATTTAATGGCTAACTGCATTCCTTCTCACTATTACTCCTTTCACTTCCAAAACTTGAATCTCAGCTTTTGACTCTTGCATTACAGCAGTACTTTATCCATGTGTTGTAAGGATAATATTTCTCACCCTGGCTCATGTGAACCTCTCCTACAGCACATGATTCATTATAGATAATCAACACTGTTTAGTGTATGTATTTGAAGTTTCTGGTAGGTTTTTAAGAGATTTATTTTTCTTCTGTCTGAGGTGGATCACTGAGTAGTTCCCTAAAATCCACTGAATAAAATTTAGATATTTTGAACAATTGCTGATAGTTCATCAAAGTCCGAATGTTGATTCATTTGGAGACATTTGGTTTTAAAGAGATAGACAATCACGTTTGTTTCCTGAGAGGTTTTAAAATTGTATTTCTGTGTTTGATTCTATATATCCTGAAAGTGGTTTTTGAGTTCTATCCTAGCAATCTTTTCTTTAGCAAATCATGCCATGCCTTGCCTTTTTGTAGGCAGTGAGAAACCACTGCAGTTAAAAATCTCATTTTCAGCAAGCTCACCTGTGTCTTGGTGCTTAAAAGAAAAAAAAGACAGTGATATGCCCCATTTGTGTGCCAGTGTTCAGTAGAAACAAAAAGGTGTGCTGAAAATCAAAGCAAAGTCAATATTTTCGTCATCACCAGTAAGTTTGGAGAGGGGAAAATCAAAATGCGTATTCTTATGTCAAGTTAGCAGTATAAATCTGGGAGTGAAGTTTAGCTTCTACACTAATAAGGAAGCTTGCCTGCAAGCCAACCTGTAGCAGAGCAAAACAGGGCTTGTGGGGCTTCTGCCAGAGCACATTTCATGATGTCATGATCAGAGCAGTAAGCTAATATCCCCATTTCCTCACTCGCTTTTCAGAAACAACAGTAACAATTTTAAACAGAGCCAATTCTGAATCTTAACTGTGTGACGTCTTCCTCTTGAATTGTATATTTATCGTGAAATAACATAAACATTTAAAGGTCTTTTTGTATAACTTTTTATAGCTTTTAATTCATTCTATTCATACACTTAGGTATGTCTTACTGTAAATATCAAAAATTTGTTGAAATGAAGGTGCTTGATAACTTTCTCCAGAATTATTCACATATCTGGTGAAATATTAAAGTTTACACTCTGTAAAGGTATCTACAATACAGTCAATAAAAATGGTTGGTTTTTATTTTCTATAAAAAAGAATGTCATACTTGCAGAAGGAAGTGATATGTGGTGTCTCAAATCTCTTTTCCTGTTGAGTTCTGGGTTTTAGCTAACTCACATCTAGTGATAATACTTCTCTTTAAAGATGCAACACTGTAGGGAAAAAACTGCTATTGGGGCTTTTGTCTTTTGTAATCAGTAGGGTACTTCTATTCAAAACAAATATGTAAGAGTGCTTAAAGAACATAGCTTTCACTGTTTGGACACAGACTTTTTGCTGGTGGTAAACTCCAGTTTGCCTTTGTCAAGTCAGCATAATTCAGTTATGCCATACTTCAAACTTTTTTCTTAGTGAAGATATGGGACAACAGCAAGATTCAATGGGGCAGAATTTATCTGAACGCTTTAAGATGCCCTGGTAGCTTTGCTGTCTGGTCAGGAACCTCATCCTTTGATGAGATTTGACATTAGCCATTTAAGGATATCTTTCCTGTGCTTATCATATTTTTTTCAGTTAAAATTTCACAAGTATTTTGAATGCTGAAAATGTGAATTTTCAGTTTCCTTTTTCTTACCAAAAAGAGCAAGTTAATGGGAGAGTTAATGGGATCTTTTTATAAGACAGGGTTTTCTTGTGCTGGTGTGGGTCTAATTCACCTACTCTGTCCTTTTCCTGACTGTTGCTTAGTCTTGCCTCAAGAGCAAGTAGATTTCAGATATATTTTTATATTATGTTTTTTGTTAAAGAGATGATGGAAAATAACATGTGCTTTATTTAATTATTAACATGAGTTTTTGTTATAATGGTCTGGGATTGGTGATCATATCAGTCTCTGGCTGAAGAAAAAAATTTCTTCAATGTTAATACAGAAGACCAAAGACTTCTTAGAGTTATTGAAGAGGTAAGTTGATTTTTTTTTTTTTTTTTTCAAACGCTTCCATTCAGATCTTCCAGCACACACTATAATACTTAATGGTTTAAACTATGAATGATGCTTACCAATGTGGTAATAAGTTGCAAAAAATTGAAACTACAGAAAGTAGTAATGGCTTCCTGATAATTTGATGAGATGGTTTGGCTACCTTACCATCTGACGAGTGTTTGAAAAACCCCAGCTTTACTCACTTTTAACCTGTAAACTCTTCTCATAGTGAAAATCCACTGTACCTTTCTGAAACTCGGCATCCTGACCAGCGTTGTGCCAGACTGACAATCTGCCTACTCTGCAGTTATCCACTTACACAGTTTTGTCACAACACATTAGATTTTTAACTTGCAGGCATGTGATTAAGAATGACAGATGATTACTAGAGGATAATGGCCCCTCGATAGCAGTGTCACAATGCATCAGTTTAACCTATGGTTAAATGCAAACTGTTTTCTCATAGTGTGTTCCTTGGAGAACTTGCTGGGCGGGGAACGGAGGGAATGGAAAAAGTCAGGGTGTGAAACACATACAGAGAATACAATTGTCAGAAGCCTTCTTGCTTGGCCTCTCTGTAAGAAAGAAATATTACCTCCAGAACCCAAGTCCCTGGCTGGGCATCTGGCAGCAGTTTGTTCATGAAGTGATTGAATCACTTTCTTTGTTTAAATTCTGCTCTAATTGAAATCTGTCCTTTATCTTGCTTATAAGTTTAGGCTAGCATGTCAATAGAATAGACGGTATATTGCATCCTACAAATGTACATATTGATGAATCTGGAGCTTTGTTTAGCAAACAAAAGGCTCGCCTGGCAGTGGAATGCAGCGAGTGGGCTTCCCTGCTGCTTTGTGTCGAAGCAGATGGGGGCTGCAGTAACTTCCTGGGTTTTTTTTGTCCAGAAGGATTCTGGAGTTGATGAATGGGGACAGACTGCCATTCCTACAAGTAACCAGGATGCTGTGCTTCAGCCTTTGGTTTCTTAGTCTTAAGTATTCACCAGAGTCCTTTTGGTTTGTGGTGGTGTTGTTTGCTCCAGGCAAGCAGTGCTTCCTACTCAGTGGGGTGTCTGGAACACACAGGAAACACACAAGAGGAGCTGTGCAATGCAGGGCATTCAAATGAGGAAAATAGTCGGCTGTAGAGATGTTAGTGGGACATGCCACATGAGGCCTCTGGATCTGACCCAGTAACTTGGACAACAGTGTTGCTAACAACACTGTACATCTTCCCAAGAGCACTCCAGGGTTATAGAGGAAGGTAAAATGTGGTGGAACACTGTTAAAGAGGAAGGTTTTATGGCAGTAGATGCAGATATGTGTGGAGTTTGGAAGGCGAGGAGAACAATTACAAAAATTATGGTTTTACTGTGTATCTTCAGCGTGCCTATTCAGCAGTATGCTGCTGGGGATAGGGGTGGAGAGACTGAGATGCAGAGTTGCCGTGTTACATTAGATTTTGGAAACCTTTCCAGCCTCTGCCTTTCCCATTAGAATCAAAACATCCCAGGCACTTCAGGAACTGTGGGATAAGCTGTAGGATTCCAGATCCTGTTTGTCTTGAGGACAAAACCCAAGAGTGTGGGTTTTGTTTTTCCCACCTCTCTTCCCTGCTTTATGCAGATAAGAAACCTAAGCAGATAAGCCAGAAGAGAGTAATAGTCCATGGAGCTTCCTCCCAGAGGGAGGGCATACTGCCAAGCAAAACTTCCCTGATTTCTGACATGGCTCCAGATCCCCTGGTGTACCACTGCTGGCATTTCACAGTGCAGCTGCTCCCTGAAGTTGGTACTCCCAAGGTGGTTTCTAATACCCAGCTGCACCATCTCACCCAGGGCTTGATCCTCTAACTGTGCACGTTACCTGTACACCAAGTATGTCACAGGGATCTCTGTAATAATAAACAGCAACAAAGGACTAGTCTTCTAACAAGCTGCTAAACCTATCCAGCAGCTTGAGTCTAGAAGTCCCTACAATCCTGCTGCTGTATTTTTAAGCATGAGACTTTTCCCCCTTGCATTGTATTTCAGACTGTCTTATTGGTTGTTAACATTTGAGAAGATGTATCTCAGGTATTTTTAAGTGATTGCACTGTAATTAATATTTATCTTAGTGGTCTGTTGTCCTTTCAAACATACACATATGGTGAAATGGTAAACCACTTATCTGGTTTTGTTCTCTTCTACTTAGGGTATCCCACTAGGCTCTTGGATGCCAAGAGACAGTGCAACCATGACACTGATTTCTTCAAAACAGTAAAAGACTGATGTGCTGAAGTCAGTTTCTGTGCTTATACGCCTTGTTGCTCAATTGTCCTACTGACAGGCCACAGTGACATTTTTAACTGACCTCAACCTGCAGAACAAGTAGTTTTTGCTTTATGAGTGTTTCAACTTAAATCCTGACATGTCTGCTAGATCCTGTGCTGTGTTACACCTGACTAATAAGGCAGAATATGAAGTCTGGTATGACCTCTCTACCATTTCAATGAAGTGTATTTGATGCTGGGCCAAAAACATTTGGTGTGGTGTATCTCTGCCACGTAGACCTGTTTGTGCTCTGTCATCGCAAAGGGGAACTCTGAGTAATGGCAAATGACTGTGGTCTTCATGTGCTTTATCCTAGCTGTCTGTGGCTTACACTCATCTATCTGGTAGACTCTACTAATTAATTTTACAAACTTGAGAGTCTGGACTTTGCCAATAAAAGTGTTTAATGTTAGCCATTGATTCAGATGGAGAGGAGGAAATTGTTTCTCTCAGGGGAGGTGCTGACACAGGTTTATGTCCTCCCTCTGAAAGCTCAGTCCTCACTAGGTGTCTCCTGGAATCTAAACTTTTCAAGCACAACTTGGCAGCACTCATGTTTGTCTGTCTGTTTCTTAGTTTATCTGCAAGATAGACTGCCTGTGAGAAATAACATTAGAGTCTGAAAAGCTCTGTAAACTGTACATTTGTTCTCATACACTATTTTATTACTAGTGGAGCTAGAAAGTTTATTTTTATTTTCATTCTACAGTGCCATGAAAAATTCATCTTCCTTCAGTTACAAGATTTTTATTTCTTTCATTTTGAGCTTGTTTTTTTACTTGAATGAAAAATCACAAAGGAAGAATGAGCATGTTCTTGTATAAAAAAACCTCCTTCAGATGCTGTTTTAATAAGCAACAAATGTACCACAGTCAAAAGACACACAATAAGATTTTTTTCACGGATTTTTCTCAAGACTAACATTTTCTTCCAGGATCTCAGCTCTTATTCATATGACCTTCAATAACCTTGTTTGCATCTATGTTGTAGCTAGCAGAAGACTTAAACTAAGTTTTCCTTTAGAATGAGGAAATGAGACAAGGTGGGATAGTTGATGTGGGTTTTTTTCCTAGTCATTCTGAAAGTATTATTCTTCATGGGTCCTGGAATTTTTGTGTTATAGGAGCCCTATTCTAACATTAAAAAAACCTAGCTGTTTATCTGTTTGCTGGTCCTGTTTTGAATTCTTAGAGCTAATGTAGAGGGGCTGAACCACTACTCCTTTCCTCTGAAAGCCCTGGGGCTGACAGAAGTCCTGGAAAATGAAAGCTGTATTTGTTTTCCACGTGGAAGGGAAATTAATCCACCAAACTGCAACTTTGGAAGGACTGGTATGACCACAGGAGGCTTCTGAGTGTCAAAATGCAACTGAAAGGCTTTTGGATACAGGAAGGCAGGAGTACTTTGAGCTTCACTGGGAAGTGTGATGTGAGACAGGCACAGAAATGTTTGTTCTGAAGTTCTGCTGGGCCAAGACTTTGGGCAGGGTCAAACTATAGAGCTGGGTATTCACCAGGTGAAATTTGGCCCTTGCAGTGACTGTGCAGAAGGGGACATGAAGATCTCAATACCACACCTACGGTAAGAACACTTCTGGTCCACTCCTCATTCCTTTAATGGATTTACTGAGCAATGATGGCTATCAGAATCATGCAGTGCCAAGAGATTTTCTGTGCCAAATAACTGCCTGCTTATACATATCTGGCATAAAGTGATATCAGCGGCTTCAAATTCACTAGTGGGATGTGGAAATTTCCAAAATTTAGGTGGTTAAAAGCAAGGCTATTAACATAACTGTCATGTCAGCAGTTCTGCTACCTGTCAGGCTGCAGTCTTAAATCATGAGGTTCAAGAGCATGGCCCTCAGACTTTTCTGCAAAGATAGACGTGCTGCAAATGTGTGGGTGTGCCCAAGTGCTTTCTCAAAAGATCAGTAGGACAAGACAGACCTTCATCCAACTGACTGATACTGTGTTGCAGTGAAGTCAGGATTAATGTCAGAGGAAAAGGAGCCTTGTGAAACACGTTTAAATTTTAGGTTCTGTCATTTCAAGTACCAACAAGGCATAACACAAGCAAAATAATCTAATATAGCAATTTGAAATGTAGTAATGTGTTTAGAAAATGCAGAATTAGTGGTGTGTCACAGAAGGCTATGCTGAGGATGAGATCTCTTACTTTCTGTATCTGAGATTCTGCATTTGTTCCACTCTGAGTTGCCATTGGTCTTATGAAATGTTCAAAAGGTAGTCAGTCCAGTCATGAGGTATCAAAGCATTCATCAGCGAAATACTGCTGAGGGCAGTATACCTTCAGGCAGATCTCAGAATTTAGTTCTTGATGTCAATGTATACCGTCAAGCTGCATAGCACAGTGATTTCAACTTTTAAACACTATATTAGTGTAATCAGTCAAATAGCCATCTAACTATATAGTTTATCATCCTCAAGCTAGTCATAATGTTGTGTATAGCTCAGGTATCATTTTCTTAATGCAAAATTGCCTGGTATCACCTAAGTCACAGGAACTCTGAGTCAGCATTTCAAGTGGCTAGGTGAATTACTAATTCTGAAGGGAGAGCCTTCAAGTATAGTTTCCTTAGGTGTTTGTCCATTTCCATGATTTGAGAGGCTTCCCAAAGTTGTGCAAGAGAACAATATTTTATTCTTTGTGTCTTGGGTCAGTGTGCTGCTTTGAGCTCCTGAGATGCATCCAGCTGCAGCTGCCTCAAATGGAAAATAGATTGGACATCAGGGAAGGTTTCAGGTTTGTTTTTAGACTGCTTGTAATTGGATCCCACAACCCTGCTACTTTCCTGTGCTGTCCCCTTACAGCACTCAAATAGCTGTAATTTTAGTGTTTTATTGAAGAATTAAAAAAAAAGATTAATGTTATTCTGTAGAAAATGTGAGCTACTTTGAATTAAACCCATTGCCAGGCAGCTGTTGAATGGTTTTGAGTGTGCTGAAAGTTGCAAGTTCCAGATGTGTAGAAGAAGGACTACATGTGACCTGACTGACATCAGTGAAGACTGTTTGTGGTGGGTGCAGTGATTCGTGATAGTCTTAGAGAATAAGAGGCTAATTTGTGCTTGTACGTGCAGCATCACGCTCAGGAAAAGCTGAAGGAGACTACCCTCTTAAATTACAGCTAAACAGCCCTGAACTCATGTGTTTCATCACTGACTTGACTTCCTTCATATACAGCACAGGTAGCTCTAAACACCTCTCATCAAAGGATCTCAAATGCATCTTTTTAAGTTCAATTTTAAATCACTGCATCCCCCAATGTGATACTAGTAAGTAAGGGGGTTTTGTACTTTTTCACTGTGAAACATTTTCTAGAAATTTTAGTACAAATGTCTGTGTAAATTAATTTTAATGCTCCTTTGCTACTGCACCTTTCTTTTTTGCCTCTCTTGCTAAACGAGGACTTTGAACTGTATTAATTCAGCAAGTAAAGGGTTAGTGTGCCCTGGTTTTCTTGCTAGTGAATGACTGAGGACCCCTGGTGCCTTATTTATTAGCAGCCCTGGGAATAGGGTGAAGCATTGCAGAGTTTTCTGTTTGCATTTAATTATAAGGGCAAAAGAGGAGTAAAGACAAAGGAGAAAATGGTATTTTCCAATACACATTTGTGTCTGACCCCTCATCTATTGAGTGGTCTTGTACGCTTTCTTTTTCTTACAGCTTTCCTTGCAACAGAATGGCTCTGCAGTAGCTTGCAAATGAGGGGTAAAAGATCACAATACAAAGCTCCACAAAACACACAGGAAGAGTTTTATATTTTTTTCAGACTGGCTTTTAAGATCTTTTGTTGCTTGCTCAATTGCACAGTGGTGCTGCTTTTTGCTCTCTGGACTTTGCATTACTCTCCTTTCCATACTCCCCCTTATTTTTGGAAAGGATATTTTGCATTACTTCAACTCTGGCTCACATTTCCTTGGTTGCAGTTAGGTGCTCTGTAGTTTCTTGCTTCTGTTTATGCAAGAAACCGCATCAAAGGCTTCATTGTTTCCCATTTAAAAGACCATACAGAGATCAAAAGTAAGACTTGAAAAGCCAAATCTCCCTTGAAAATAGCTTACCCAAAATATCAGCAAAAGCTGCAAGAGTGAGCATTCAGCAATTCTGAAGGTTGTTTTTTGATTAATCAGGTGTGGATACAGCTCGGGTATCCAGACACCATCTAGTGGCAGAAGATCACAATCTGATCACAATCATGACCCATTCTGTGGGGTTTACTCAAAGGCTCGCAGTGGACATTATATTGAATCTTCTTATCACAAATTTTTACTGTGATCACAGACAAAAAACCCGACTTCTTGTAGTGATTCAAAAACTCAGGAAATTAAATGTCATCTCCTTGTCAAATAATCTATTGATAATTTACAACCCTCACCAGCATATTTATAATTTGAAATTATTTTCTAATGAGTATGATCAATCAGTATCTTGTTTAGGAGTAGTCTGATGTGTGGAATTCAGTAATGCATTTGAAACCAGTTTGTTCTGAAGTGTGCGTGGGGTTTTTGTTTGTTTTGAGTTGGGGCTTGGTTTTTTTGTGGGGGTTTGGTGGGGTTTTTTGTTTGTTTTGTTGTTGTTGATTTTTTTTTGTCTGCTCTGATTTAAAAGCATGAGCTCTTTGAGTACTGTCTTTAAAGAAAATTTTGCAAGGAAAGTACTGCTTAGTATTTGCAACACATATTTTTCTTAATATTTGCTTAAACCTTCATATGTTCAGTTGTTTGGAGGTTGCTGGAGAGTGCAATGACTTAAAAATGCAAATGACAATTTGGTGTTTGCTTTGGATATTGTTTATACAAACAAACACTTGTTAAGGCTTTAGTGCTGTTTGCCCATTTTTTCTAAATAAGATATTACTTTTTTACTTGCTTGTACACTGCAAACAGGATGTTGAGTAATTTTGTGTTGGCTAGCACAACCTGATGGATGAGTTGTGGAGGCTCTCAGCTGATAGTAAAGATTTCTTGTGTTGCTTTCTTCTTAGAATAGAGCCAAATTAAAAAAAAAAAAAAAAAA
>VXAU01006141.1:484455-523403 GCA_013399695.1 Formicarius rufipectus
TTTTTTTTTTTTTTTTTTTTTTTTTTTTTTTTGTGGGATGTTTTTTATTTCTGTATCTTGGGCAGTGTTTCAGGTACCCCAGTTCTCTGGTTTCTCAGGGCCCACCTGGCATCAGACTAAGCATTCTCAAATCTTTAATGATGTGTCATAGTTAAAATGTAGTATCTTTAGCTTAATATGTTTCACACGCTACCTGGTGCAGTGCCTGAAAAGAGGAGTAGAGACAAAACTTTTGAGTAGTGCTGTGTTAGCTAAGGAGCCCTTCTTCAGCTGAAAGTGTTTCCTAGTTGTTTGCATTAGCCTTCTGAAGCTAGGTGGTGGTGGTTTTGGAGCCTGTGGCTGAAGGGTCTCACTGAGAGCAGGCATGGGGTGTCTGTCTAGAAACCTGTTGGCTGCAGCTGGACTTTGCCCAAAAGAACCAGAGTTGCTTCGAAAAGTTGAATCCATGCTGCAGATTAACAACCCAGCTGCCTCCTTGACCCCGGGAAGGGAGAGCTGAGCTCCTGGCAGAACCAGTTTCTACTGAGGCAGTACTTTAACATCTCTGCTCAGACACAAGATTGGCCCTGTCAGGTCTGTAATGGTTTGAGCAGAGATCTGTGTGGGATGGACAGCCAATCTGGGGAGAAAAACAAAACAAACCAAGAAAGAAACAAAAAAAAAAACTATGGTGAGAAGGGGTGCTGCTGTTCATGGTGGCCTAGGGCAAGAGAACTATCAGCAAGAAGGCAGCAGACCGAAGGAGCTACAGGGACCTGGGCAGAGCACGGGCAACGCTCCGTCTCCACACTGAAACAGCGAGATAAAGTTTGGGAGCCTGAGAACCCAGCAAGCTGCAGAGAATTTGTCCCGTGGCAGTCTGTGTGCGAGCAGTATGTACCACTAGGTGGTGGCATATCAACACAATACATCTGTTCCCATAGCTGGAAGCTTGTGAAACCTGGAGCAGCGGCAACCGGGGTGGGCTTGGGGCAGGGAGAGGCAGGGCAGGGTTTGGATCTCCAGGATTTCTGCGGTGATTCCTGGACTACAAAGGAATGTAACTTTGCACGTTCCCTGCAAAACCTGTGGTGACTTCAGCAAACGAAACGTTAGTAGAAGATGGAACAAAAAGATGAGCAGCCAGCTTTGGGAGTAGAACCTTTTTCCTCCCATCAACAATAAAGAGCAGAACAGAGGAGCAGCATCCTGGCCAAACATGGTGAAGCATACCCCTTGGGATGGCACTGTGCCAAGCAGACACTTGATCACTGAAAAACAGCTATTCTGAGGAATCTACTATCATTTTATTAATCTGTCTTAGAGCTCTTAGCAGCTATCATACTACTGATGTGACTCTGCATTAAGGCAACTAGGTCCTGTGCAATCTTCAGCTTATAGGTCCCTGGACAGTACCATTCCTCACAGCAAATCTCCTGGAACACTGAACCAAAGCAGTGTTAAGTTCATTTCTATCAGTAGTATATATTGCAGCAATTGCTGTTAGTGTCTTGAAAAAAAGGCATTATGAATGCCAATGTTAAGGTTCAGTCTGAGACAGTGCAGCCAGAGAGAAGCTCAGACCTGTGAGATAACCTTTTTTTCTGCTCTGCACCAGCAATTGCCAGCAGCGTTACTGGGGCTAGTTAGTGATCTCATTAACTCGTTCCTTATGGAAACAAAGCTCCAACAAAGCACCTTGTTGTGAAAATGTCAATTCCAGTAAATATGCAACAAGGTTAATTTTTCTTCTAGCACAGTCTCCTATATGTCGTGTCATCTGCCTACTGGGATCAGTTGCCATGCCAGGCCGTCAGTGTCCTGGATTACCAACACATCCCACAGCCTTGGTGGAGCGTAGAATACCTGGCCACTCCAGGCCACAGTGGAGCCATTGGAACAGACAGTGGGAGAAGGTCCAGAACTGTGACTCATCTGACATGGAATCTTTGCAAAAGGTATTTTTCACATGCTCAACCTCATCTCCAATTGTTTTTTCAAGTTTGGGGTGGAGGAGGAGCCAAACAACAAAAACCAACGAACCAAACAAAAAAAGAAATCCAGAACCTTCCTTAGGAGAGGAATTGTAGTCCATGCTCAGGACTGGCCAGCATGCTTATCAGGAAGATGTAATGAATATGGTCCTACCTTAGAGCACATTGACCTTTTGAATCTCCCAAGATTTTCATCCACATTTCTTTATCAAGAAGGGATTGTAAGGGTATTGACATAGCTAAGACAGCTGGATGGGAATGTAGTTCAAAAACCCCCAAAATTTTAAAACATATCTTTCTTCTGAAGGCTCATCACTAGTCCTTGAGCCAGGAGTTGAGTAGCACTGAGATAACTGGCTCAGCTGTTTTTCCATTCCAATGTTTCAGAGGGAGGTTCCAAATTCTGAGTGTAATGATTTAACAGATCTTTCACATGGACTAATTCTGAGCATTGCAGCATGCTTTATTAATTAATGAGTAAATTGATGCCTTTGTGTTTTGTATTGCAGCCAGAAAATAACCATGTTAGTTACTAGCCCCTTTCAAAATAATAATAGAAGGATAAACTGCAATAATGTCACACAATTATTTAAAACTAAGGAATGATACAAACTTAGAAAATCAGAGATAATTCTGTCTCAACATTATTGTGGCACTCAATTTCCTTCTCAGTGCAAAAGGTCTTTTATATTTGGCACTTCAAAATCACAATATTTTTAAACCAAGATTTGAATTAGGTCTAATTTCTAGGCTAAACACTACACAGAGTTTAGCAAACTCAATATGATGTTGAGCAATTGTCTTATATCTTAGTGCTTGGAGGGATCGTCTAAAACTGAATCAAGTTGTCTGCCATTGCAGACAGGCTTGTCCTATTATCCCTTTAAAAGATTTATCAAGTTTCATCTTAAAACTGATTAGGCCTCTGCCAGCCACTGTTCTGACTGGAAGTCTGTTCCAAAGCATCACTCCTCTGATGGGTAGAAATAATCCTCTAACTTTGGTCTAAATTTGTATGTGGCTGGTTCAGAGCCACTGTGTTCTTGTGCCAATGTTATCCCATTGCTTAAACCCCTCTTTCCCCTTCTTTGTGTTTTTTTCCAGTGCTTTTTAAAAAAGCAATCATATGCCCTCCTAGACTTTCTAAAATGAAACAAATTTAGCTGGTTTAGTCTCCTCTTACAAGATAGTTTTAGATTCCAAACATCTCTCTCTGCATTCCTTCCAACATGATTTTTTTTTCCCCTGAATGTGAGGAGTTGTGGTGCTGTGCTGTGTTCTGAAAAATAAAACCTCATCTAGGCAATACCTCCCAGTGTGGCAGTCATGCACAGGGTTTTTCTGTAAGAGTGCTGCAGTGCATGCAAGTTTTTGGCAACTGTTCTCATCATCCATCAACATACGTATGCTCAGCCAGCTCAGGTGAGTGTCCTGTGTCTTTACATCCCTTCCACTGAGAAAGGAAACTGTAGGCAAAAAAAAATACCTGGAACAAAAAGGGAAATTCAGCTTCAGGCATCTTTCCTTAGACAGGACACGTCAGACAATCCTTTGAGCAGTGTGAGTAGAGACTATAATTTCTGAATTGGTCAAGCCATAATAAGAGGGTGTTTTTCCACATCCATGTTCTGTAAATAAAGTCACAAAATACTAGGTGCAGTCAGTACTATATGTTTGGTAGGACTTGGAGTTCTTCCAGTTTGACCAGATAATGTCTGATGCCAATGCTTTCCTAGGTAATTTTGAGGCATGTGTATTGGTAAGCAGTGAAAAACCTGACAAAGGGTTTCAAATGCCTGCTACACAGGGCATAATGATGCTTTTGTTCCAGAATATTCTTTTTTTCTGTATTTGCTGGATTTTGAGTTTTTGACAAAATGAAAGTAGAGCGGAATTCTCACCTGTGAACCGTGTTTGAAAGGACGCCATAAGTAATTGTGTTAGAGATGCTCTGGGGATGGATATGGCTCCTGAACTTAATTCTCATTTTGCCTATTGCAGTTAGCATCAGTTTATTTCTTTGGACTAATTTCTCACTTACACTAGTACACAGTCAGAATATAGGGATATAGGAAAGACTCCAAAGAGCATTTGTACAAAACAAAAAGCTAATAGTATATTTTGTTCAGTTCCATGTCTTTCCAAGGTAATGTGGCTCAGTCTAAAGAGACCATCAGGAACAGGTGGTATCCACAGCTGTCTTAGTCCTTGAGTGTGTTTTCTGTTTATTTATGTACCAAGTTCTGGGTTTGCTGAATTTCCTTCTTCAATCGTTGCTGTAGAAAAGTCAATGAAGTGTTAAAAAGATAAAACTGGCCAGATGTTGAAGCTCATGACAGCTAAATAAATCAGCTTGGTGGTTTGTTGTTGGTTTTGTTTGTTTGTGTGTGTGGGTTTTTGTTAGTTTTTGTTTTGTTGTTTTTTTCCTTTTAATAACTTCTCAGCCAGTCAATCTGTTCTGTTGCCTTGCTCTGCTGAACGAGGACCACTTTGCACATGTAAGGTTACACTGCCTAAAAGGCAAGCTGTACAGGGCATGATAGGTATGTAGCTGCGTCTTCCTCTGACATGTTTTCAGGAAAGTATATACAAGGAAGGTCCTCAAAGAACAACTGATGGACTCGGGGAAAAACAAAAACAAACCAAAAACAAAAACACAATCCCTACTACCTTTCTTACTTTTTGGTAGATATTTATTACTACTTATTTTTATTTATCCCCCACTGTCTAGTACAAGACAATGAAGATGAATGCAAGTATTTATCACAACTATATTTTTCAGTAGGCTGTACCTAGTGAGAGATGTTATTGTCTCAGTATAGTGCAAATCACGTGGAAATAAGTAGTTTCACACGGCACCTTCTGACTTACCCACCCAAGGAAAGTCCCTTGGCAGACAGAATTTCTTGAGTATGAGGCATATAAAGAACTACTAATCCAGAAAAATTCTGCTGCAAATCCCACAGTTTTTTTTCAGGATTAGGTGTTCTGCTTCAGATTTTGGCCTCATTTGCTATCTCACTGATTTCTGAAATCCTGTAGACTCTCATTTTTCTCTTGGAATGGGAAATTAAGAACACACTTTCTTGCAGAATAGATATAAAAGAGCTAAATGTTCAGGATTGTCATAAAGCCTCTACTGTTCCTAATGCTGAGACAGAGATCTCAATTGTCATATGTGACTCATGTTCAGTACTTGATCAGTCAAAGGATTTGATCAGTCAAACATTTTGACTAAATCAAAAGCAGACTCATGCTTTAAAGATTCATAAATGTAAATAAGTCTTTTGCAGACAGGACAGGTTGTAGTTAAAAATGTAGTTTACAGCCATATCCAATTTTAGGCAAATAGACTTTTTAAACTGTGGACTGCATCACTTGAGCACTGTCCTTAATAAAACATCCTTTATTTTCTGCTGGCTTTATAGAATCAAATTTTATGTTTCTCACTTTATTGAGTTCTGCTGAACCATTAGCACTGCTGTAGTGTTGTGTTTTATGCGAGTCCAAGAGTGAAATCAGGCACTTCGGGGATTATATGTTTGTCTCTTTTTCTTGTACATGAAGTGAGAGAAGAGGTCCTAATAACTGTATGTTCTGATGGGGGACTGGAAATAAAATCAGCAAACTTTTCAAAATACACCTGAACAATCCCGAGCACTTAGCTTTTTTCCTCACAGAATAAAGTTTATCAAAATTTACCTGAAAATAACTTAGAACCTGAAGGTGCTGCCAGGACTCACCCTTCACTGCTCTATTTTCAGAATTAGTGGAAAATACCAAGCTCTGTCATTTAGGCTGACAGTTGTTCAGTTTCCTGAACTAGAGTTAATGAAACAGTGGCAGATGTGTACAAAGCCTCTTCTGCAAGCTCGTTATGATACAGGCAATAATTAGCTCTCTTGGGAATGTATTTCCCAGCAGCCTGCACAAATGACTCACACTGACTTCAGTGTGCAGGGAACTGGTCTCTTTATATAATCTTGAGGGAGAAAAGTGCTGTCATCTCTACTTAGAGAAGGTAACTTAAATCCATAAATATAGCTGACTATTTTTATGTCATGCTCCCATTTTTACTCACTGCTGTTGAATTCTGCCTGCCCTTACTGTTCTTTCAGAGATTCTTTCCTCCCACCTCTCCTGTGGTGTTTGATTTCCTCAGGCACTGTGGCCCATGTTTTTCCCTTTAGGCACATCATCTCTGCTGATAGTTGTATCACTCCAGAGGCACAGAATTGCTTACTCTGGCTCTGAGAGAGTGCTCTTCTCTCCTAAAGGCATCCCAGTAAAAGGCAGCTGTTCAGAGTTTTATCTCCCTCCTACATACTCCTGCTGTACATGGCTGCAGAGGTGATGGTTTCAGCAGAGCAAATCCTGGCATGTGCTGGTGTGAGAGCGCTGATTGCTGCTTTTTGTAGTGGATCAGCTCAAACTGTTGTGTTTGTACAGTGCAGTTTGGGAGCCTGACATTTTGTGCTTTGTATAAGCTACAGATGAGTCACAGAGGCAAAGATTTATGGGAATCTTTCCAGTAACTTCAATGGGCTTTGACTCCAACCTCCAGCACACCCCAGTGAAACAGATGGTGTGCCTGCAGGAAAGCAGGCAGCCTGGTGGACATCATTTAGAGCCGTGTGATGTCACTGGCACTGATTTACATCACTTGTCAGTGAAACCCCACCTCACGTACATGCAAAGCCTTTCCTGAGAGTTGCCCCTTTATTCCATTGTTCCACCCCTAACAGTGAGGAGCAGTAATAGATATCTTTGGGGTAACTAATTTCTACTACAACATTCTCTCTTAAGCATTAGGAACTGGAATTTCTTTCGTCCCTAAAGCATGAGGTTTTTCGACATTTTAACCTTTTAGCATTTATTTTTAGAACATTCAGCTTGGAGGGAATGAAACACTACTAGAAATTTGCTATCTGTCATTTCTATGGAGGAAAATAGAAATGCTGCCATTGACTTCAAAGGTAGTATAGTAAGAATCTTTCAACCCACAACACAACCTTTCTGAAGTCATCCTGAGACAGAGGGCAGCAGACAAAAATGTATACTTTGGGGTACTGAAAAACGTTTAACAGTTGTGGAAGTATCACCAGATAATGCAAAATGACTCCTGTTACCTTCTATCAGCTCATAGGATGAGAACTTAGTAAATCACACACCACTTTCATATGCCTGAAGCATGCAGGAAGGGTACATCCTGTAAAGATCTATATCTCCAGGCAGGCTACAGATACAGTTGCTGATTGTCTTTGATGAGACTTGCAATGATCACTTCCTTTTGACTGTCTTACTGTAATTATTTTTTATTTTGTAATAAATTCTGGAAGGATGATAAATTTCAGCACTGTTAGTCTGGATAGTTGGGCATTTCTGTGTTCTGATCCCCAGGCCACTGTGACAGAAAATTCTTAGGAAGAATAAATTCCTACTGCCTGCCAGGGACCAGAAAGCTCTTTTATTTGCCTTCTAAACTTCAGTGGTGTTTTATATAATTTATTGAAATTTGTAATTTCCAGTGAGAATGAAACTGGGGAGCTTTCTGTACAAAAAATGCAGGCAGCTGTTGATGAAGATGTAGAATTCAAGAGGGAAATTTTACATCTCTGTGTTTACATTTCTTAAAGCGAGTGAAGGTATCAAACTTGCCAAGGTACTGAGCACTAAAAAGCGAATTCTAGATTAACAAAATGTTTCTTGCAATCAACCCATTTTGCATGGTTTCATTTCTTCCTAAAACAACCATTTGCATGAGGACCTTTCACTGCTTGCACGGCATCAAGGTCATGTTTCAATTTTCCTCCTGAGGCAAAGGATGGGGGAGAACCCTTCTTATGGAGAGTGCAAACTTAATCTCCAAATCAACAAAGATTCCATGACTCATACGCTTTCTCCTCAGTCATGCCAACAGCTTCCTCTGTTTACAGACTGCTCCACCATAGCTAGGAGTGTGGGTTTTTCATGTTGCAGCCCGCTGCCATGCTGATGTTGGGAGAACAAATAAAAAGGGGGGGAGGGAAACTATGTGTGCCTCTAATAAACTATAAGAAGTAATGAAAAACATTCAGGATTAAAGTCACCACCGTCTTTGAAAGAGAAGCCTTCAGAGATTTGGATATCTTTCTAATAGTTAAAGGAAAACAAATAACATTTATCTTGTACTGTACTCAATATTAATAGACTGCTTATTATTTTTAGTGAGGAAAACAGTGGTTCTTATTGGCTTTGCAAGATCTTTACTAACTAAAACTATTTAGAATTCGAGTTCATAACAGGTATCACATTTAAAAGTTTATTTTTCTTGGGGAAAACAGCAAAATTGAACAGAAAACTGTGGGTTTGAACCATATATATAACAAGTCTGTCTGCATACGTGCTGTCAGATACGTATCTGACCAGGATGTGCTGAATTACAAGGTTTTTCCCTTCACCTATGTATGTCATTAGAAATTTGGCTTGGGACCTTATGGAAAAACCTCCTTCTTGAGTAGGATTGTGTTTTGCCAATTGTTGAAGTTTTAAGGCTTTTCATACATTACCTCAAACCCGATTTATTGCTTCAGATCTAAAAATTAACATTTCCTGTGATATTAATCAGAAACCTCAATCTACCTGCATGTACTTGCAATGTACTTGTAGATAGTGAGGAAAGATCAGTGGTGGTATATACAGTTATGGGGCAAACAGAAGAAAAGAGCTATAGTTTGCAAGCTCACGTGTTTTCATTTAAAAGGCGGTCTTGGGGGATTTCTTAAGCAATATGTTCTTATTTCAAGGCACAAATTGCCTATAGTGGGTTGTAGGATTTAGTATATATATGTTCCCTGTTCCTGCTTTAGACTATAAGACCGTACCTTCTGCTTCCTCTTGTGCCAAAGACAAGCTGGCTCACAGATCATCCAATTCCACATGTCCATTATTAGAGAGAGAGTGAAAAAGAATGGCTGGTTTTTATCCACTTCTTGCTGTTCAATGACACAAAACAAGTTAGTGGTTAACATGCAGACGTGCACACCGTAGAAACATTATGGCCAGAAGAAAATTGCACAGTAAATTTCACTGAGCTGTTGGAGCCTTGTCACTTGCCGGCAGAGTGGACCTTTGGCTGCTCTCGAGTGCAGGAGACACTACACTGTTCATCCTTTCTCTTGCTGTCATTTGTATTTGTAGGAGGACTTAAGTATCTGACTTCATCAAGGATAGTTGGGCCAAGCTCTGTATGAAAAACACAAAAATGTAATTTTTTCCTTGCTGGGAAGTATTTATTTCATTCAACATCTAAGCAGTAACTTAAATGCAGTAACTAGATTAGTACTTCTCAGTTTGGATGCCCCTATCTAAGACCAGACAAATAACGGTCTCTTTGGCTTTTGTGACCTGCCTAAAGCCTTCAGACTTCCTCTCCAGTGTCGCTGCACCTTCTCACCCAACTCTGGCTAAGTAGTACTCTGGGGTTATGTTTACAGGTATAACATGTCACTCATGTGAAAGTAGATTCTTCTGAGCATTTCAAGGCTTTTTCCATGTTTTTTCAGCATTTGTAAATTTTCTTTTTTTTTTTTCTTTTTTTNTTGAGAGCTTGCAGAAGCTTTCTGTTTTGCATGAGCCATGGCCTCTGTGTGCTTCCACCAGAACAGAGAAATTCTGATTTCTAATGGCCTGACAGTTGTCTGATTAAAAAGAGACAGAAGGCAACACTTAGGATCTGGATTTCGCGTATATTGAGTCAGCCTGTGTGATGATTTCAAGTACTGTTCACAGGAGTCGTGCATAGAAGCTGCTAATTTTAGATTCAGGCCACGTTTTCACAATACATGTCAAGTTATATATGGTGCCATATGTCATATATCATGATGCTTTCCTGTTTTGCATCAATACGTATGACATTTTTAGTTACAGTATATCTTGCAACATGATTATTTTATAAATCAGGAGTATAAAGCTGAACCCCCTTCATATGTAGCAGAAATTGACTGAGCAGAAAAATCAGGTTATTATTCTACTTTCTTAAATGTTCTATGTAACTCCATTTGTAGTGATCAGTCCATGTTCAATAGTTTAATAGCTTTACCTATCACATGTATTTATCCTTTCTTTTTTTCTGAGATTTTTGTAATTTGATTTAACAGTGCTCAGGCTGTTAGGTATAACTCGTTTAATAGTATCATCTGTTATGGAGTGTGTAAGACCTGGAGAATTAGTAGTCAACAGTAAAGGAAAATGGAGTACAAAGCCTATAGATAAGGCAAATACTTTTCATCAAATACAGAAAGAAGGAATCTTACGCTTTAATAAAACCGGTATACTCCTCATGGTGTATTTCATGCTCAAGAATGAAAGCTCATTGATAGCACTGGAGTGCTTGCTTCCATCACAGCACTAATTCAAATAAACTGCTATCCAAGAGAACTCATCTTGAGTTAGCTTGTCAAGTGTGTGTGTCAACACAGTAAGAC
Organism: Formicarius rufipectus; assembly: GCA_013399695.1. NCBI lineage: Eukaryota > Metazoa > Chordata > Aves > Passeriformes > Formicariidae > Formicarius > Formicarius rufipectus. Next base: position 494,894 of record VXAU01006141.1, read on the forward strand.
TTCAGGACTGCACAGTTACAGTGCAGAACAACTAAGATGTTACCCTCACGTTACAAAAGCTCGATGACAAATCTGCATTAAAATATTCCTCTCTCTTTGTCCCTGCTGCAGCTGATTCAACTGTGTGACTGGACTCTGAACAGTGTCCAAGAGAACCTGTACTGGTGACAGCTTCACCTTCTACAGGAGAGGAAGGGGTGACTGCCTGGGTGCAGGAACCTCCAGCTGGATCTTCTGGTGATGAAGTAGTACCGTGGAACCACTGCCTGCTAGGTCAGTGAGGACAAGCCTGGGAACTCTTAGATAGCTGCAAAATGAGCTACTATACTCTTTGCTGTCAGTCTGCCCCATTACCAGCAAATCTGTATCCTTGTTTCACACTGGCCCCTCTGGAGTGTAGTCCTTCTCTTGCCCAGTCTTTTGTGAAATCCCAGAATAAACCATCTTGTGTCTCTAAGGCTGAATATTTTTTACCAACTCTGGCTCTTGAGAAGCTCCAGGAAGTTCAGCATCTCTGAGACATTTCCTCTGGGGCTGACAGCAGCAGGCAAACATGCTGACTCACATTTGATCAGTCTCTGCTCTCTGCAAAGACTGTCTGAATCAATCAAGTCAAATGAAGTGAGTGACTTTCTGTTTACTTGGTGCACAGAAGAGCAGAATTGTGCACGTGCTGGGCTTAAAGGCACAATTCACAGTCAAAAGTCTTCACACCTTATCAACAATCTTCTAGAAACTTAGTTGATAAAATCTTGTGCTCACTCTCATCTCTTGGTTTTCTTTCTCTCCCTATACAGTGTGAAAACAATCTTCATGGGAGATTGAACAGGCTTCTGGAGTAAGTATTTATTTATTGCATCATTTGTTGAAAACTGCTCTGTTTTTGTTGGGTTTTTTCCTCCAGTAAAATACTAGGGGTTTTATTTGTCCTTGCCAAGGGAGATATTAAAATGTTCCCTGTAGTGAGGGTTTAATGAACAGAAAACTCCACAATTCAAAATGTCATTCCTACTGCCCAGGTTTCCTCTCAGTATCTTAGCAGGGTTTTTGTCTTCAGTTCTGCTTTATTATTCCTCCTAAGGACCTCAGTTAGGAGTTCATTCCAAGCTGGTGTTGTTGGCCAGGTCTGGATTCAAATCTCTGGGGGTTTTGACTTAGATGAAAGATTAACTGCCTGCCTGAGCAACTCCTGTGGTCTCATTGGGCACCCTGGGCTCAGATGACCCAGGCAGGGTTCACATATTGTTGAACTGATAAGCAGTGAAAGTTCAAACACATTAAAATACAGCATGACTTGTCAGTGCACCATTTAACACTCCTAAAGCACCTCCTCTGACAAGAAGATATTGGGCATGATCTGGAACCGATATTCTTGACCTAGTAGTATGTCTGATTTCTTCCCTTCAATATCCCAAGGAATTTTAACCCCTCTTGTGAATAGATATTATTCTTTTTCACTTTGAACAACTAACTTTTAAAAGTGATATTTTAAATTATAAAATGTCTCACACCAGTTAATGCCTAACTTTTTTTTAGAGCAAAATGCTCTCCTCCTTGTTTTCTTTGCAAGTTGCACTTGCAGAATATCCTATTTCATGGATCAGGCTGGCAACTGGTAGCAAATATATTTGTAAAACAAACTCTAAAATTTGCCGAGTTTGTTACAGAAGCATGGTAGCAACATAAACAGTTCTGTCAAAGCATGTGAAAAATATTAACCTCTTCTTCACAACAAAGAGTAGCAACAGCCTATTATGAATTTCAGATTAATTTTCCTTTTGAATAAAATGTATGTCTCCTTCCCTTCCTTAATATTGAAAAATAATGGGACGAGATGACACAGTTGATCTAGACAACTGAATCAGGACAGGGATTTACAAAGAGGTGATCTGTGGTTTTTCCCTGTGTAGAACAGGTGTATCACAGGATGTTTGGTTCCAAGTAAATTTGAAAATTCAGAATTGAAAACTCCAAGCAAATATGAAAGGCAGAAAAATTATAATTAGCTTTTGTTTTGCAAAAGCAAACTCACAAAGTTCAGAGAGTATTGGTGGAAACAACCAACATTGTTACCTATAGAGCAACAGAAGGTAGAAGAGATCAAAGCCAAATATTTGTTTGCATTATTAGACAGGGATCAGGAAGAGAATGCATAATATTGCTTACTGGTACTTCTGTTCTCTGCTTAAAAAGAAACCAAGCAGTATACTCAGTTCTTATACTTTCATTCCAAAAATAATTAGGCAAGTTTTTATACTAAAAATTACTTACCTGAAAATTTTTCAGCCAGTAGGATGACAGGAAATTTACAACTAGGAGTTAAAAACCCCACGGAATTAACAAGCTCTTCAAACTTCTGATGTTAGTATATTTCAAATTAGATAATATCAGTAAACATCAGACTCTTTCCCAACCTTGCTTTTAAAAGCTGTAGCTCCTAACTTTGGAGACAAAACATTGGGCCTTTGAATGCCAAAACATAGTTCTCTCTGTCAACTCCAGAATAAAGGAGGAATGAGTGGACATATTTTCCCTGTGGAAGTTGTCATAGACATTAGGTCAGTAGTTAGGGTTGTGATTTTAGAATTCATTTTACTTTCAAATATGTTTACTGTATTGTAGCCCTGCTCATTTGAAGGTTCTTGAAGAAAATGTGGCTCACCAGCTGTATGGTCCTGTCTACAGAGATGAGATTTCAGAAGTTTTCAGGGGTTGATCTCCAGTTACTAGTAAGGGATGACATAAAAAAGATTTCCTGTAAATGTGATCATCTGAAGGGAGAGAAGGATAGACTTGGATCTTATTGTAGTGACTGATGTTCTCTGTGGAACAGACATAAAACAATCTATCCTCATAGATACCTCCTGCATCAGCTAAGACATGAATGCTAGGATTGCATGAGCAGTCCACTTTTAAAATGACATTAAAAGCAGAATATATCATTGATACTGTGTGATTTACACTAGTTGGCTAGTGCTTTTTGGCTGAAGTTACCACTCTTCCTTAATCACAGTGTGCTAAGTAATTGGATGAGTCAGTTTCTCTTCAAGGGAAAATGGAGTCCCTTACCCTTCAGAGGACTTCAGGTCTGGAACCTTCTTGGTTAAAAAGCCCTCTCAATCTAGGTAGTAGCACAGGACCTGTAACAGTGCCTGGTTCTCTGTAGAGGTAGTAGTAGTGCAAGAGCTGATGTCTTAAGACAGAAAAGGAAATTGCAGTCAGTGTTGTTAGTGCTTGTCTTAACTGGCAGCAGGAAGCAAGGAGTAGATAAAGATGTACTATTTTCTTGTACACTTAACCAACTGGAGCCTGGGGTGGCATGTTCTTGTATGTATGTATGTATTTGCTGTGGATTTAAAAGCTGCTGCTACTTGCATCTCCTTGAAATTACTAACATGACTCCTGGTGCTTCCAGGGGGAACAGAGGCCAAAGCTGCAAATCTAATTGGATTATTATGAATAAAACAAAGAGTTGCAGTATACAGTAAAGCCCCACATGGTTGTGATTCAGGAAAGCACTCCATGTTCTTTGTTAGGGAAGAAAATTATGTAGCAGCAGGAGATACTTTTCAGTGTTCTAAATGTTCCTCAGGAAAACTAAACACAATTTTGACTGTGCAGGTTTATTTACTTTGTGCCTTGGTGTAGTTTTTAGAACTTTGAGATTTGTTCAGGGTTTTTATCTTAACAAAAAAACCCCACTTGTTTCTTATTTTAATATGTTACAGGTTATATTTGTTTCCACAACGGATCACTGAAACCTCAAGAAGGTAACAGCTGTTGTGAATACACAGTCAGACTGCCCACCTAACTAGTGTTTTTTAATAGACTTCAGGGGTTTTTTGCCCGTCCTTCTTTTGATTTCAGTGTTGATGACAATGTTAATAAATTCTTAATGAGGAAAAATGTTACATAAATGTTGAGTAATCTAGGTCTTCCTTTATATTCAAAGCATAACATGTAATTGAAATGTACCATATATAGAATCACAGCTTCATTTAACTCATCTCAACCTACCCACTCTGTGCTGAGATGAATATATCCTGCTTTTCATTTGTGTTGAATGTACCACACTGCTCTAAAAGCAGCAGATTCTGTGGGTGCTCAGGGTTGTTATCAGAACCAGATGTTGCACACTTGCAAGACATGCCTCCACACAGCTCCTCTGCTCAAAAGAAATACGTAAAATTATCTCTTTTTAATCCATTTAGTCAATTTCCTTGCACAGAAGCAACTTAAAATTAGATTTCTCCATTAAAATTGACAATATAGTACTCATTTTTTCTGTAACATTTCCCGATTTATTCAATAGTGTGATCATAATCAAGAAATAATGGTGCAATCTGTAAGGAACTTTCTTAATTAGTTGGAAATCATTACTTTTAATAGCTGCTATTAGGGATCACTTCTTAACATTCATTTTTGAAACTTAATGATTTTTTCCAAGGATTTTTCCTAAAATTGCATTTTTTAAATAAGAACGTGGCTTTTAAAGATAGACTGTTATATTTTAGAATCTCTAACCAAAGCTAGAAATCTTCTGAAAACTTCCTCTGATAACCTCTGCCAAGCAGAGTGCTGTCAAGTAGAGAAAAAAAAATCCAGACAAAAAAATGGAGACCCCGCAGATTTTTAAAGCACATCTAAATACTTAACAGTTTGAAGTGTACATGAACTAATTTTTTTCCAAATGGAATTTTTAAGGAAATATATATGGTAAATTCTATTTTTTTAATAAAATAGACATGTGTCATTAGCTATCTTTCTGGTGTAAAATTCTGCTGTATTGTGTGTGATGTTAACCAGCCTCAGAATACTGAGAATTATTTACTGTCAGGGGAGGAAGGCTACATAAGCTTCTGTTTATCATATCAGAGACCCACAAGCCATGAATCAGTCTTCTTATAGAAAACTATAATAATTGCTTTAAAATTCATTATGTTTCTGAAAATACTGAATACTAATTTATCTTTTAGCCTTCTGTTTTCTAGGGCTTTAGCACTTTCATTTTCTGTGCTTTGATCTGCAACTCTGAGGATATGAGTAACTTTTAAAGGGGAAGTGGAGTTTCTTCATTAAACCACATAAATGCAAAAGCTGGGCTTTTATGAAAGATCATTCAATATTATGAAACTAGTGGTGAACCCATCTGTATTGGTGTGGCTGAGACAACAGCCTTAGAGCATGAGAGAGTACTGGGTGCTAGTGAACAGAGTGAAGGGAAGATAAATATTTCTGAGCCCTGGCTTTGCTTCCCAACAGCCAAGTTTATGCGTCCAGAACTCATCTTAGCTGTTCATTTTCCTTGCAGACACCAGGCAAATGTTGCCCTACATGCACTTGTCTATTTTGCTGGGCAGAGATTTAGTTTATTTATCTAAAGTGAGTCCATATGATGATTTTTATTCACTTACCACCCGTGCCCTCCTCAAAACTTTGCTTTTTATTGATTTTTTAAAATAAAGATTTTGTCCTTATGCATCTCTAACTCTGAGGTTGTATTTCCTTTAAATATACTGTTGGTGTGACAATGTGCTGAATACAGGCAGTAGCAAAGGTACGCATGCTTCTGACCTATATGCAAGCGCCAGAGTTGTGAATCAGACAGGGAATGAGCTTTTCCTCTCTTTTGGAAGTGATACCCCAGCTGCTGTCATTCCAAATGCTGGAGCTGTGCCTTTGTGACTCAGTAGGTAAGGCCTGCCAATCTATTAGCTAAGTTGTTTAATGTGGACTTTGATTAACTTTGTTCAAATTTAACTTTCTCTCGGAAAACCTAGCTGTTTGTTTTCTGTTCTTAACACAGTTGTGGCTAGTATCTTGAGATCTGCATTATAAAAATGGACAAATAAATTATTGTCTTGATGTGGACTTTTGTTTGGCATCAGCAAGCTGTATTCATGCCCACCGACAGCTGAGGCAGCCAGATGTGTGTGTACGTGCGCAGTTATTCAACCACGTAGGCTTTTGCACAATAAATCCATTAGTGCTGATTGCTTCCCTTTCTATAAAAGACCCTGCTTTTTCACTTCATTTTGCTATCTCCAACTCTAAATCAGCAAATAGCTTTTAGTAAAATCCTAAAGAGTTGGACATTTGTGGATTACACAATTTAATGCATTAGTCACAAAACAGCAGAGGAATTTGTTAAGGGTGACTCAAAACTTTATTGCCTGCATCTTCTAGATGTAAAATGGATCTTTGTGACTTGGGGTGGGTTTTTTGCCTTCATCCTTCTTTATTTTGTTTTGAATGACAGATGCCTTGTCTGTTTTATGGCTGGGAAGACATACCGTATGAAAAAGACACCTGCTTTCTCTCTCACAGCCAGAGCCAGGAAGCATGTGTAGTACAGTCTCTCATTGGCAGAACATTCTACTCTCTTGAAGGCAAATTGTAAGTACATTTATTGAGGTTAATCATCTTGGGCTTGAAATGTAACCCAAAACTTGAAAGTCAAGCTTCTCTTACAACACTCATATGCTGCTTCAGAGTTTGATAGTTAGAGGGAGAAGTGATTTCCCCGTGACCTTGATTATTTGCTTTGTGCCAATGTTTACCAGTGTGTTTGCACATTTCTCAGCGCTGACAGCTGCACATGGTGACTAAGCTGTAACAACACCTCCCTGCTAGCAGAAGGAGAGGTCTTCCTTCCTCTCTGCATCCCTTGCACTGCTCGGTCCCCAGCTCTCCCTTCTGCACTCTGCTACTTATGGAACAAGGCAGAGAGCCCAGGTAGCCTGATAGTTTGACAGCACAAGGCCAGGAGAGGAGGAAGGAAGAGAAATCTGGGGCAGGGGAGAAGATACCATCCCCTATTGCTGGTCCTAAGATCAGCTTGTGCCAAAGCCAGGGGCATGGAGCTTCATCCAAAGTTTCACTTTTCCCATTCCTGGGTGGTGAGTCAATGAGCCTTTCACATTGACACAAACACAGTAAAACATTTTTTGAAAACTTTGGAAATGCAACTGGATGATAATGAGATTTGAAAGCATGTGTTAAGTTCCTCCTCAGGGAAGCAGTTGTCACAGTTTCTTCTCAAAATCCTAGCCTTTTTTTACAGTCTCCCCAGATATAACCTTAAGCAAAACAGAACGGAGCTTTTTCACGCAGTGGGTCCAACAGATCCCTCAAGACAAGGTCTGTGAGTCAAGCTCTTACTCATTTCCATGAGCATGCCAAGGAGTCTCTTGTAAGACACACAGCTTCTAGGCAAGTAGTGCTTTCAGAAATAATTGTAGTGATGCAGCTCTTTCTTCAAAACAAGCCAGCATTTATTAGTTCACTGGACATAGTTGGCAGTGCCTTTTGATTAGGGGTTGAGCCAAAATTCTGATTATGCCTACAGATGCAGGAGTAGTCCTGCAAAAGGCTTTGTTTCCCCCAGAGAATACCTTGCTGCTTTCTCTCTATGAGCCTCTTCTAATGCATCTTTGCTTACTATGTTATGTTCTTTCAAAACTTAAATTACTGAAATCACTCTTCAGTTACTGGGCCTTCTGTTATCTCTCACCATGCTTTTCCCTCAAGAAAACAGCCCACTTACCTCTTGACAGATCATTTTATACCAGCCTGCCGGTCTTGGGTGCTGTTTTACCATATTTTGCTCTATACAGTCAAGGCTAGTGATTACCTACTTTCCCAAGTCTGCCTTGTCCAGCAGCACACAGGAAGCTGGAGAATCACAAATACAGTTCATAAAAATAATACCCAAAGTTCTTCTTTCCATACTGAGAGCTTATGTAGGAGTACAAAAGAGTTGTCCAAAGGGTCTTAAGTTTTGCATAAAGTAACAAGTTAAATATTTCTAGTTCACATGTGTAAGTGGAACAACATTTCAGGAGACTAAAACTCATCACCTGTAACTCTGAAGACCAGAGCCTGGTGTGTTGAGGGGAAGAAAATTGCCCCTTGCGCTTACGAACACTTTATGGACTTCGTAAAAAGGATGATTTTGTTAATGGTTAACTTAGTCAGTAACAAGACTGGGAAAATTGTTAATGATATATTTACCTAAGAGTGCAGCTAGAGCAATTTGTAAAATGATGCATGACATCCACGTGCATACACAGACATATCCTAAGGAAAAGTGGGCAGAGTGACACAAGTGGAGTGCAAGGCTTTCAAACTTTCAGGACAAATAATGTTCCAAAAATAAGGGTTATATAAGGACAAAATTCACTTCAGTTGTAGTAGGTTGGATTTTATCTTTGCTTGGCCACACTTAGAGTGAGAACAATAACTTGTGCTAGAGAGTGTCTGGCTTGGGAACATTTGGGTTCCTGCATGTTGCTGTCTTGACTGGACACTTTTGTTATGGAAAATCTAAATGATACGGAGTACAGGCAAAGAAGAGAACTGGTTTGCACTGGAATGTGGCCCTATGGAGTTCAGTCATTGCCTCCATTTCAGCCCCACCTTTGAAGATGGCTTCTTTGCTTATGGACGCTGCCTTAAATTGCCAGAGGCTGCATATTAATGCCTGGTTTGTTGCCTCCTTTTGCATCAGAGAGGCACATCAGCCTCTCACAAACAATCCCACTGTCTGTGCTGAACTAGTGCTAGCCCTGCCATGGCCTGTACAATACAGCACTCCTGCTAATTAGCAGGGCATGGTTTTGAGGGACCCCTGAAACACCATGTGCATCCTCTGCTTCATGCCGGGGAAAGGCTGCTGCTCTCTCATCTTTCACTGCCTGTCTGTGGGCCTCACTAGCAACAGCAGCTGATAGTCTGTTCCAAGGGAGCTTTCACATCTGTCTATAACCATAGTGAGCAGTGCCTTGGCCCTAGTGTTTTGAGGTTCCAGGAGCTAGAAAGGCAAGTGCATGTGTAATGTTTCTCTTCTGGGACATCTTTTCCTGAAAATACCTGCACACTCTTCTCATACTATAACCCTGGAGCCCTGGAACACAGCAGACTTAAGGAAAGTAGTTCTCCTTTTCATTTTTAAATAGTTTTAGAGATTGGTTTTTATTTCCAAAGGAGAACCGCTTGGCTTCAAAGAATATATATAAAACAGTTTAAGTTCTGTGTCCATTCTTCAATCACTGGATGTATATAAATATCCTCTGAAGAAAAAATACAGAGAAGATTACTAATACAATAGAAATCATTGTCTTAAAAGGTATCTGGCTCTACCTCCTTCTTGTATTACAAAATGCATGTTTGCTGAGTAGTTTCCCTTTGCATTAAGAGACTCGGTATTGCTGCTTGGCTTTCTGCCACTTTTCATTGCTTAATTCCTTTGGATAATTTGCAGGTCTTCTGTTCATTATGTTAGTGTTAGTTCAGTGGGGCATCTCCACTGGGCACTATTAAATCTCTCTCTTCTCATACTTCAGTGACTAGTTTCTCCTGTCTCTGCATTTCCATTTAGGGAGCTCCCAAGTATCTCAGCCTGGAGTGTAGCACACAGTCAGTGTTACAACACGCAGTAGTGCCGGGGAGAGGAATGCCCTAGTCAGAGGCTGACCCCACAGCCCACTACTTTCCTATGTAAGTTCAGATTCTGCAGTGACTCCTATGCAGGTGGATGTCCACCCTGGACTCTGGAGGCCTTGCACACTCCAGGGGATAGGCAGAGCAGCACATGAGTGAGCCCTAACCTGAGAGAGACATAGAAGAAGAAACATCAAAGCACCAACTACTTTGCAAATTGTTTGCATAATGAAGTTAGAAAGTTACTGAGCATCAGAGTAACTAAAGAAGGTGATGTGGATTCTTGCTGAGGCAATGCAGCACAGGCTAAGAGTTATTTTTGTTGCCTCTCGTGCTTTGTTTGGTCTGCTAAACTAATTTTACTTAGTCTGTCATGTACACATTTGATATGGGAGTACATATATGTAAATATTCACTAAAATAAATACACCAGCTTTGTTAAATATACTTCTTTTCAATTAACCTGAACAGTTAGCAAAAAATAGTACAGATACTAAAATCAGACTTACAAAAGGAGAAATTTCTACTTATTGTGTACTGTAGATGCCAATAAACTTGTCATTATTGCCATGATAGCATTATCTATACCATAAGTGGTCTACAGGCTCACAGAATGTTTGCACTGTGATGGAGAGGAGGGTTTTCCTCAGGACAGTTAAACTTAAAAATAAGAATTTAATCCTTAAACAAGACAGAGATGGCCTTGGATTTATTCAGGAATGCTCCACAGCCTGGAGTGCCTGGAACTTCCCTTTATTTGCCATAGAAAAACAAAAGGCTGCAGGAGTCATAGCCAGAGCCTGAGTCTGCAGCTACCACACAGGCAAAGCTCCCACAGTTCCAGATCTCTGCAGCTGCTCACTCCCCTTGATCTCTAAGGTTCAATATGACAAAGTGACAGACCAACTCTGGCCATGCTGAAATCTCTCAGCTTCCATGGAAATTAACTTAAGTGGAAAGTTCTCAACACTTTCCAAGAGCTACTTGACACTCTGCAAGTTGAAGCTGTAGCAGTTTGTCATTTATTTATCTGTCATTTGCATGTTGGCTGTCTTGCTGTTGGCTGTCTTGTACTTACACAAATGCCTCTCTGAATCACTACGTAACTAAGGTGTGGTGATGACACATCAATCTACAGGAAGGGACACCTGTGTGCTGAGCATAAGGTCTGCAAAGCCCATACAAATCTCTTTCTGAAAGGCTGAGGCCAAACTGTCAAATGCTGCTTCTCTGCTGGGGGCTTGTGAGGAAACAAGCTGGAATTTACATTCAATCTGATAAATGGAGGAAGGAGGCAAAAAAGAGCTCACAAACCTAATTGCCTGCATAATGCAATTTGTTGCTGGCATTCTTCCCTTCAGACAACCGAACCCTTTTAAAAGAATAGATGTACAGCTTATGATATCTGATGCTAGCCACAAACTGGAAAGTTTGGAAACTGAATCTCAGGACCTGTGCCTACTGAAGTCTGACTAATGCTTTGTGTCTTTGTTACATTTACTTGATCCACAGTTCAAATTACAGCTCAGAAACTGACCACATAACGAGATAAAAGAGAAGTTTATCTGTATTAGACATAACCTTTGCCTCCTTTGTACCTAGTCTTTCTCTCTGTGAATTGGCATAGTTTGACAAGATGTGAGTGAAAAAGGAAATAAAATATTTCCAAATCTTTTATTTATACAAGAGCCATCAACTTTCCCTACTTTTGTTTTTCTTTTATTTTCTATGAATATTTGCAAAAGGTGTTTGTTTTTGCTTACATTTCAGGGAGATTTTTTTCATAGACTGGTTCTATATAAATTTACTCCATGGCAGAAATATTGCATATGATTTAACTGACTAGTCACATGCAACAAATAATGAATTATGGATAGTAGAAGTCAAAAGAGAAGTCACAAGCCTAATGCCACATTTAAATCCTGTTTACAACATCAAATGAGAATGCTCAGATTCAGTTCTTTGCACACTTGCCAACAAATGGGCAACCTTTCCAGTTTCTGTGAGCCAGAAAGGAATGTCACTGATTTCCCTTTGCTAGTTCTTACTCTACATGCCTCGCTTTCCAACCTATTAAAATAAAATATATTTAAAAAAAAAAAATAGGAAGATGTCAGTGACAAAGAATCAATAAATGTCCTTTAGATGAAACTTTAAAGAGGGCAGCCCCTGGTGTTGCCAGAAATTGCCACCATTGCTGAAAGTCTGAGCCCAGAGAGGAGGGAGCATGTGAGGCAAACTGCTGCAGCCCCTGTGCCCCCATCGCTGTGGCCCCCAAAACTGAATGAGGCACACTAAAGACCCTGTTTATCCTGTGTGTGTCTTGTGGTTAAAAGCACAGCTTTTAGTATTTCTCACAAGTGTTATGAATATGCATGTTAAATTCATATGTGGGCTTGGGTAGAAGAAACACAAAGCATATTTTGATTAGTTGCAGAAGAATCTGAGGCTTGGAATAAAAGCATCACTGCAGAATGAGTTATGACCCCACTTTAGGACCAAGATTGTATCTTATTTTATATATAGCAGTCAGTCTAAGTAGTTGCTTGCTTTGCACCTTCTGGCACAGAAACTGGTATGATACTGATCTAACACAGTCTTCCTCTTCAGGGTCATACTGCTAAACATCTGCTCTGTACATACCAGTCTCTCTGGCCCCAGAGGCAGGGCTGACTGATGCAGGGAGTGCATTTAAAGCACATATAAGGAGGCAAAATTGGCTGACATTGCTCCTGGACTGTGCAGTGTCATTGGTTACCTTCTCTGCAGATTGGCTATCAAGCCAAGCTCTTTGCTATCCCTTATTCCCAGTCCCTTCACTTCCAGGCACTTCACTGCCTGTTCTCTCACTTGTCCTTTTTTCACAGTTTACCACGTTCAGCTTTGGTTTCCCGCTACACTTCCTTTCCTTCTGCAGATAAATTTGTGATTGTCTGTTGCCTCCCCTCTCTACTTTTTACTAGTGGACCAATCTGCAGTGCAAGCCCTTTGCAGCAAAGGCTGCCTTACCATGAGTTTGTGTGGTGCCCACCACACAAACGTCCCAATGCAATCTGAGCCCTCCTGCTGTTGCTTAACCAGCTAATCCACTGTGTGCAAGGAGACCACTGTCCTTCCTGCCTGGATGGAACGAGGTGATTTTGGCCTCTGTCTTTGAAGGCTCAGCTGAAATCATGCCTCACAGGGAAGCCATCTGATGATGAGCCTCTTTTTCAAGGAGTAATTAATTCTGTGACAGCTCTCTTAAGTCTTCACCTCTCTGTTTTACCCCACTTCTGCTCTTCTGCAGCTCCATGGCTTTTCCATGCCACACTTCCTACAGCCAGTGAAGCAAGGTACTCCTTTTTTTTGCCTTGCCCAAGCCTTCATAGGCTTGGTAGCAGCCCCAGGTGTAATTTCCTCACACTCCTAGTACTGGTGATGCAGAAGTGGCATAGGCAGAGCAGGGATGAACCACCCTGTTTCTCATAAGAGAGCAGAGCTTTCCAAGGCTGGTGGTTTGTGAGTCTGTTGCCTGCTGCATCCTCCCCTGCCCGAGGTGAGGGAGCTGCCTCCCTCCTTCAACAGCCCTGGCCAGCCCAGCTCGCCAGAGCAGTGCTGGGAGATACGGGCCAGCAGAACCTCACCCAGCATCTGTGAGCTGCCTCTCACCACCCAGCACCACATGCTGGAGTGGGCTGCTGCACACTGCCTGTCTGCAGGCTTCTGAGCAAGACATGGGCTCGGGTGAGACTTCCCAGGCTTGCCTTGGGGCCCCAATGTTAGCCGGTGCCAAGGAGATTTGGAGGCTGCCCTAGGGCTGAAAAGGCACCTGGCCAAACTGTGGGGAGCTGGGTCTCATCCACTCAGGCTCAGGAAGACAAAGCAGAGCACTTTTAATTCCCAGGGGTTTGGTGTCCATGAAATCAACCAAGTTACTCTTTTCCTGCTAATACTCTGCTAATATGATGGGGCTTGGGGAGGTCTTATGGCAAAGAAGAATGCTGGGAATGGGTGTGTGAGAAATGGTCCCAGAAGGCTGATGCTCATGTAGAAAAGGCAGAATGATGTCTCCTTCCCTTAGACCATTTCCAAAGCACCTTCTGGTTCTTTGCAGGGACTTTGCACCAGCTTGTCTTCCTGCCCCTGCAAGCAGATGCCTGGCTCTTGATGTTACCCTGGAATCTCTGTCACTGCTTCTCCCTCAATGTGCAGAGACTGGGGGTTTTTTGAAGGGCTGCTGGAACCTGTGTTTGCAAAAACAGTTGCTCCTACCCTCTGCTCCAGACTAGCTGGCAACCAGAAGTAGCAATGCTGTCCCCTGGTTGCTATAGGAAGTAACGTGGACAACTCTGCACATGGTTGATGTTAACGATCCTGTCTGTATAGGGGGCAGAGAGTCTCATCCCTGAGCTGCCTATTCAACCTGCTTTAAGCCCTGGCTTGGGGCAGTCAGCCACCCATGAGGACACCTGTTGACAGAAAAGCCACGGGAAAGTGAGGCTGGGTACTGCTTATAAGGACAGGTGTTGCTGTCAGCAAACCATGCTTTGTGTGTAACATTTGCTCTCGCTCATGACACGATGTCACTCAGCCTGTGGTCTTTCTGGGTAATGTAGGAGAATGAGTAATTTCGGTCAGTACTAGCCAGCCAATCCATTCCTATTTGGAGGCAAATTCCATGCTGGAAAATGACTGTGTAGTTAGCTGACAGAAAAGAAACAAAGGCAAAACTTTTCTGTTACACATACTGTTTTTGTTGTTTAAAATTATGCAATTATAGTGAACCTGATTCATTAATTCTCTTTTAAAAGTCACACACCTACAGAGATAATGATCTTTACATTTTAATTCCATTTCTAAGTGACTTGGTTTGACCTGTTTTGCTAGAAATAGTAATCCTGCTCATGAATACCATCTGCCCATTCAGACTGCTTGTGTACAAAATAATATCTTCAAGGCTGGAGCTTACGGCTTTAACTATCACATGATACACAGTCCCATGCCTCTTAATCAGAGCATCAAGTGATTTATTCAATGTGCTTTTTTATTTCCTGCCATGGCCTGCCCTCTTAGAAGTTTCCAACAGCTTCAGGCAGCCAGAATTCACTTTTAGGGCTGTCTCCTTTCTGATTGGCAATGCTTTTGTAAGCAGCAGCTCTTTCTGCTTTAGCTTGCTGTGTTTGCTCTTCTCATTGTAAACACTGGAAGTGTCCAAGGCCAGGTTGGATGGGGCTGATCTAGTGAAAGGTGTCCCTCCCCACAGCAGGGGGAGTTGGAATTGGGTGATCTTAAAGGTCCCTTCCAACCCAAATCATTCTACGATTCTCACAAAGTGGTGAACCTTGTGAGATGAAGCATGTCATTCTGCAGTGAGTACAGCAAGATGTCCTCTGTCTCCAAACCCTGCATTAAGAGGCCATTTATTTGTAGCCCTCCTGGCCCAGTAGGACCCTGAACTGTCTAACCTTCAGGGTGTACTGCACTGTAAACATGACAGATAGACTGTCAGGATTGCATGAGTAACACTGCTTGAAGTTTCCATGTCGCATTGTTATAGAAAAACTCAGCCTGTAATGTATTTGGGAACTGCTGTTTTTGTGTTTACATGGCCATGACTGCAAAACAGCATCTCATAGGTGAGCCATGTGCCAATCAGTACAACACTGAATGTTTACTCCAAGCTCATTTGCAAGATGAGCAGTCACAGAGCATTCATATAGTCAGATTTTCTGCTGGAAACTAGACTTTCTTAGCCAAAATTTGACCCAATCACCAGACTTTAAATCCAGTGATTTTGATATTTATTCTTAAAAGTTCTTACAACCCTTCAGGCTAAGGAAGCACATAGCTCACTCTTTCCTAGGGGAAACAGAGACCAAAGCTACTGAGGAAAATTTTGAAAAGCTTAATGTTGATCTCCTGACTTGTAGCCTGCGACTATAATCACAAGACCATCCTTCCTCCCATTTTTGTAATAAAAAGCAGCAACAAAAACCAGAAAGAGGTAAAAAATGTCTCCTTTGTTGAAAAGTGTTTAAATATTAAGATTAGGGATGTGTGTTGATGTTTGCTTTTATTTTACATCCTGGTGAAGTTAAGGAAGGGATCTTTCTTAGCATCTCCTCTCAAAACAGCTATCTCCCTGAACGTAGGTGTGTGATTTGATTCTGGCCACTTTACTGAAATGACATCCTCCATCTGTGACTGAGTTGCACTGTTTTTCTCTTACAGTCATACAAGCAGAATATAGGAGCTGTTACACTGTACACAAGCTCAGGAGGGAGGCTGTTATGAGAGCAGTGGAGCATAGATTTGAAGATACCGCCTCCAGCCTTTCTTGATTCTTAAATGACATTCTGCATTTATGTGTCTTAGGTGAAACATCACACTGGAGTTGAAGAAGCAGAACCTTCCAGGATGAGTCATTTCTATATTCTGCAATTGCGGTTTTGTTTATCATCCTGGCAAGATAAAGGTTAGAATCCCTCGAAAAATGACTAAAAATTGTTGTATGCTGATGTTAAAACAGTATCAGCTGACTACATTAGTATTTTCTTCTATTTCTTGTAATCTTCCTTTTAGAGATTTTGTTTTAACAGGAACAAACATCTGGCTTACTTAAAGGTCCTAGCACTGTAGTTACTGTCTGGGATATCATTAGTGCTACCAAGGTGTCACTTCTTGTGACATCCAAAGTAGTAGAGCATGATTTCCTGAGCATGTTCGGTACAAATAGAATGTGTTAAAGCAGCTGGTATGCAGAGTGCATGCCACAGGGGAGAGCCTCTGGTCTCCAGTGTCTCCTTTTAACAAATACGTATTCAAGAACTGACCTGGTAAGCCAGCAGCAGCATAAGCAACACTGACCTCACTTCTGCACTGTAAAGACATTGTTCTAGATGCAAGGGTCTTTCTTTTGTCACCACGGTGTTCATATGCATTCTGTCTATAGTCACGATGACTTGGACACAAGTCCCAGATACCTGAAGAGGTAGTTTCTTACAAGTTTTCAAACAGGAACCCAACTGTACAGTGGGAAAGGATGGAGTATATAATCTGCTGGGGTACTTCACTCATTTTTCCAGTACCAACACCACTTTAAAGCCCTTTTCTCGGAAGAGGGACAAAGGTCAGTGATCAGTTTTCATTTCCTAATGGTCATGAATAGCTGAGATATGTTTGAGTTGGTTTCAGGACATGATAGAACAGTGTAGGAAGAGTCAGAGACTCAAATATGACTCCCAGAGTTCAAGATGTTGTCAGCAGACACCTTCTATCAGTAGCCTGCCCTTCTATGCTGCATCTGAAACAATTCTTTTTGACCTCTTTTAGATCCAGACTCTGACCAACAACTAATGTTCTTGGGTCTCAAAATTAAGAATAACAACTGCAAATCTGTTGAATGGAGAAGAGTGCGTCTGTGTATTCACTGGAAGTGGGGTACCACAATACCACAGCTCTGCAGTTTGAAAAGGATCACAGCAGTGGCCACCTGGAAACTTCTATTTTACCCTAGGCAGTATGGCTCAGACAGTGGCTTGTGGCTGGGAGAGCTGCAATGGGCACTGCTGCAGTGTTTGGAAGCAGAGGAGAACAGTACAGCAGCACTCCTGGAAATGCTGGTAGATGATCTCCCCTCCCATTGAGAAACCAGTTTGATCCTCTTCCCCAACAAGCCCTGAAGCACCATAACATATCCTGATCTGTGGTGAAGTAGATGTTAGAGAGCTATTGTGGAAAGAGCTGGGGCATGAATATCACATGGGTGGACACACTGCCTACAATAATAATCCATATATTCTCTTTCCACTGAACTACACTGGAGCTATTGTTACTATCTTGCTGAGCATCTGACTGAACATCTACAAGTGACCACTTGTGTAACCATGTATAATTTTACTCGTGTTTTCAACCAACTCTCTTATTAGAATGAAAAGTAGTAGAAATTGTTAAAGAAAATAGTTGAATAAATTACTGTAGCAAATAATTGACATCTGATAGCAAGTTTTCCCCAGAAAGGAGATGGAATGGATGAGCTAAGTAAAAGCTGTTTAGAGATACAATCACAAAAAATGTAATGCTCTGGTCAGAAAACAGAGAGAATCTAGTAGCTTGTCAGGTAGTGGTGATTTTATAATGTGATATTTGCAATTAGTATCTTTAAAGGCAAATATTAGCAGACTGCTTGGATTAAAGATGAACTTAATTTTCCAACCACAGCATGGACTTACAAACAGTTCAATTTGTAAGTGTATTTAATATCCTTGTGGGAAAACCACACATTTTCTGGTACAGAGAGAGCCAACAAAATACGTTGCACAATAAAAACTGATGAGCTTTGTGGTATTTTACACCTCAATAATGTTTTGGTGGATAGCTGTAACTTCATTCAAAATGAATAATATGTAGTTTTTTTTCTCTTTGTTGCTGGTGGAAAATGCTTCCAAAAAAATTCCAAATACACTGGACTGTGAAGTATGCGTAGTGCTGAGCTAAGCTAACACGAACATCCTGCAACTAAAAAAAGAATTAAAAGTCTTCTGTGCATCCGGAATAAGAAAAGGAGCAAGAACTATGATCATTATATTAAGCCATGCAGCCAGTTACTAAGTGCTAATCAATAGAGACAGATTTAGAAACAAACCTAAGTCCTTTCCAGTAACAGAAGAAAGCAGAGGGCTCAGAAATAGCATAGCAACAAACCTGCCCTGCTTGGAGGAAGCCATTTCCAACACTCAGACTCCATTGCCTCCAGCTGTGACACACACAGGCCCTGGAAATGGTACTGTTTCAGTGCTGAGTGCATGCAGCATTTAGGCTTTTCTGTTCACAAATTACACACACTTGCCTTCCTGTCTGAGCAGAAATGTCTGTTTAAAATTGTACTAATGGTAAGATTTATGTCCCATCTGGACTGGAGCCAGCAAGTAACAAATTGACTTTGTACAACATGCGTATAGACTTGCAAGCCTCATACTCTCTGCCAGAAGAGCATTTCCAGACTTTCAAATGCTATGGACTTCTGGACCTTCAGCAGGTAGTTGTGCTTGTCTTCCAGAATGTTGGGTACATGCTCAAGATGAGCAGGATCTAAACTCTACCCTGACTTTGGACCTCTGCACTCCTTCTCACTGTGCGCTTCTTCTGCCCACAGCAATCTGAGAAAGGAGACCACTCTTCCCATCCCTGTACAACTGCAACAGCCCTGGAACTTCCTGGCTGCCTAACTATACCCTGTACCAGACCTTCAATGCTCTGGTTTCCCATTCCATAGGCAAACGATAGCTCAAGAAGTTAAAAGAAAACAGGCTTGCACAAGTTCTTGACAGACCTGTGCACAGCTGAGACAGCACCTGACACACACAGATCTAGACTATCCTCACAGTCCACTTCTTCCTCATGAACTGGGTTTTCCTTACTTCACCTCTCTCCTTTAGTGAGCCCCAGAGGAGTTCTTTTCCTTCTTCAGTGCAAGACCTTGGCTACTTTTATTGCCCGTGGCAAAGGAGGGAGAGGGCATTTTCAGGGGCCAGTTCACCCCACTTATGCAGCATATTTGTGTTAGGATGGACTGAGTTGCCTTCTGAAGGTTACTATCTCTCTCCACTGATCACATAAGAATTTTGATTTAGACTGCATATATAATTTATTGTGAAGAGAAGTTAGATGAGAGAAAGATCCAGCCTCATCTGCTTAATGTAGGTATCTAACTTCCAAACAAAACTGTAAAGAGCCATAAAAATATCTAAAAATGCCCAGGCAGATATACAAATTGATTTCCTGGTCATCTTAGGACATGAAGATACTACAGCACCAATGCAGGAATTATCTTAGGCCTCTGTGTCAGAAAATTGTGCTATAGTGCTGTAGTATTTCATAGGTTCCTGTGCTGGGTTTTGTCTCCTTGAAATTGAGAAGAAGATTCCTCTTGGTATAAGAATAGAAAGGACTTTTATATCTGGAGAATTTCCAAGAGCTTGCCAAAACCGAGAAGTCAAGTTAAATAGTGATTATATGTTTTCAGCAACGTTGAACTGGTGGTGATGGGTGTCTTATTCCTTCACATCAGCTCCTCCTTGTACAGAGATTGCCTGAGTTACCCCTCAGACAACTATGAAATTAGAGTAAATCCTTTGAGGTTAAGGTAGAGTGACTATAAATGCAGACTCAAGCATGACACAACTGTGCTTAGCCAGGACCTGTGCTGTTCAATGAGCATGTGGTGAACTCTGCCTTCATGGTGAGGCTTTAGAGACTGGCATGCAGACTGAAACCAAAACAGATGGCATTTTCATCTTGCAGGTGCATGTTCCCCTTCTCCCTGTGTTGGCAAAGTACTTGTGACTATGCCATCAAAGAGGTCAGCAAGTTGATCTGGTTGAAAACTTGCCCTAGAAAAACAGCAGATTGTTTTTCAGCTGGGTCAGTGGGCCAATCCAGCTGGCTGCAAGATCAGAGGAGCACAAGCACTTCTGTTCAGCACCTGGGTTTAGTGAAACTGTGCTCTGAGATGTAGCTGTGACTATGCAGAAAGTAAAAAACTATTGTGCCCAGGAAATATTTGAGGCAAATCCCAAGACCATATCACACTGACAAGAGAAGCCATAAGTAATTCAGTAAATTAAGACTAATAGGTAAATTGACATGGTGATATGTGTCAGGAAAGCTTAAAGAAGCAGTCTCAGCCATCAGTTCTTCATGAGGAACACAAAGTTATGGGAGGTATATAAAGAGTTAGTGACTTCTCAGTTCTAGCTGTGCTTTTGACACCTGGCTACTTCCAGCACATTCATGGTGCTAATGCAGGTCACTGTCTTCAAGGGTTTGTGGTTCTCCACCTCTTCACATTTAGTTGAAACATGCTCATAAGTGTTAGTCATAAGAGAGCTGGTGCCTATGCAGTTGGGATCATTCACATTCAGCTCAGGTAAGTGGGCATTTTAGAATTAATATAATTTCTTTAGTGTGACTAGGATAAGGGAATAGCGGCCTTGCTATCCTACTAGGTGGAAATTCAAAAGGAAACCTCTAAAACTACAGGCTCTGAGATGTGCGTGTAGATTTTGAATTGCATGGCATGATCATCCTTTTCTTTTTTCTTTAATGTTGTGCTTCGAGAAATAACACCAAGTGGAGAACAAAAACAAATTTTGAAAATCAGCTCAGATTGCTTCTTGAAAGCATTTTTAGCAGAACAGGAGAGTTTTTAGTTCTTCGCACAGTTATCTCAGTTCATTAAAATGGCCTTAAGGCTGAACTGCTCCCTTTTTATATGCCTATATACAATATTCAAGCACACACAATAGAATAGCATATTGGAAAGCTTTTAGCCTCTTGCACCACTTAGCACACTCTTTTTAGCTGTCTGCACTGTTTACTCATCCTCCTGCATTATTGACAGCAAAAACCTGAAGGAATCCTTTTTCTTTCCTTCTTTCCCTTGATTTTTTTTTTCTCCAACAGCACTGCAGACACAGTAGCATAACCAACTCAAAGAAAAACAAACCAAAGCAACTTTTGAATTCCAAACCTCTGCAGGAGAGGCTGCTTGTATGGAGCTGAAAGGGAGCCAGAGCATACCAGCAAGGAAGCTGTGATTTCATCCAGCAGTCTGACAGAAACTCCAAGGTTTCACTGCAGCAGTCTGTGCAGATGCAGCAGCATGCCTCTGAGTGGGTCCATGTGAAATGCTAGCAGAGGAGTCTCCAGAAGGAGGATGCCCATGTAGTTCTGTGTCACTGCCCTTTTGCTTTTCAGTTGCAACTGTCTGAGGAAACCAGGTATGCTCTACAGATTTTTAAACAATGTTTATTCCTTATGATAATGTCTAATTTCTAAGGGAAGGGTAAGCTGCATGGAAATGGGGAAGATTGATGCAAGAAAGAAAGGTCCTCAAGGAAGGTCATTCCTCTTGTCATGGAGAGGTGGTAGTCAGGTTTCTTGTGTGAGGAGGTGCAGGAAAATTAGCCGGAGTGGAGGTGACAGGGGCATTTGCCTGGGGTGCAGGTTGGCAGGGAGGTCTCTGGCAAGATCTGGCATGAGGACTCAGGGTGATTAGAACCTGAGTCACATATGTTTTGGTGTTTATCAGGGGACTGATATTTGTGGTTTGGTATCTGTGCATCAGCTTGTGTGCCAAGTCAGCAGGCGAGGAGAACCACTGACCAGATGGGGCAGAAGGTTTAGGATGGTGTGTGCTGAGTTGCTGAAACACTAAAGATTATATCAAACCCGTTTGCCCCAGTGCAACTCCGGGGTCACTCCGCTGAAAGCAGTAGAGTAATGCTGACAAAACTGTGAACAGGAGTTTGTCTTATGCTGTGAAAAAGAGAAGATTTGGCAGAGGGCCTGGATGGGTGCTGGGAGCTAGTCTCTGAATGTATAAATGTTTCTAAAAAAGTCTGTGCCAGTTGCTGGATAGATGTCTGAATCCCTACAAGCATGCATCACCCTTCATAGGAAACAAAGAGGTTGTTGCACTTCAGACAGCCTTCCCTCTGAATAATTCAATGCAACTAAATAACTA
Source organism: Formicarius rufipectus (assembly GCA_013399695.1). Lineage (NCBI taxonomy): Eukaryota > Metazoa > Chordata > Aves > Passeriformes > Formicariidae > Formicarius > Formicarius rufipectus. The sequence goes on from VXAU01006141.1 coordinate 516,843, forward strand.
CAGGGCTCCAATGAGTTAGATAAAACTGCAAAAGTGGCTCACTCCTTTGCCTTGAATCAATGGCATTTTCTCTTTCAAAATGCTACATTATAGCATCAAATTCATGGCTTGGAGCAATGCTTAATATACTTGGAGAAAGAACAGAAAACATAGTAAGAGGAGCATGAAGGGGAACTGACATAACACTGTCAGAAAGGTTTGGGCTGGAGCACAGACTGCTGCTGGTTATGGGGAAATGACAGTGTCTGAAATAGAGCATGCTTTGTGCCCCATTGTGTCTTTGGAGCTAGTGCCTGCCCAGAACTGCTAATCTGAAGACAGAAAATCAGAAAAGCACAAAGGCTGAGTGTTGTTAGAGTGACTACTTCATGTGCTGGATTAATTCCAAAGCAGGCAGTGGAAACCCTGGGTACCATCCCTGCTGGCTCTCTTGCACCCTTTTGCTTGCCCAGGATCATCATTCTTCCTGTCAGATTCCCACACTATGCCAGAGCTGAAGCTGGTACAAGTATCAACAGGGAAACAAACATCTCTAAATATTCAGGGCTGCTGGGCTGGGGGGAGTAGTTTGTCCACATTAGAGCAGCTCTAAGTGAACATCCTATTCACAATGCTGACCCGAGTTCCCATCAACACTGTGTCTGGTGGGCAGAGGGCACTGAAACAGCCTCTAACCCGCCCTGGCACCACACCTGTACCTCCTGAGTGGGGAGATCAGGCACCCATGAGCACTCCCAGTGCCAGAGGAATATTTGAAAGCATCCCTGTGATTGCTTTCCCTTTGCTTTACCAGCAGTGAGGAGCACCACAAGTGCTGCTTAGCATCCCATGCATAGTGGTGGGTTTCTGCTTCTGAAGATGAAGATATTCCATGCTCTAATCAGAAAAAAAAAAAAAATAGAGTGTTTATAAATATTGAACGTTTATCTTTGCCAAAATACCTTTCCTTTTTCAGTAAAGAAAATTCACTAAGAAATTAATGGATTGACTGGGAAAAAGTATTAAATTGCTGGTTGGAAATCACAGCCAGAAGGAGCAGAAGTGTTTTAAACAGGTTTGTTTGCTGTCATGTAATGTGTTAATATATTTGTAAAATTCATAGTCAGTTTTCCAGAAAATGATTGTGTGCCTCATAATTTATTCATAGTCTTGTGATTAACAACTTTGTGTGGTTGATCTATTTTCTTTTTTTAAAAAAATTAACAAAAACATCAACATAGAGTAACTATTTTTTGTCACAAAGTTTTGCTCCTGAACCTTTCTAATGCTACACTGACTATACTGAAACACATGAAATTTAGTAAGGTACAAATCTTAAAAGAATCACAGAAATATTGAACAAATTGGTAGAAAATTTAACATAAAGTAGTTAGCAGGTGCATGAACATGTCATATAATGAGGAAAAATTTATATGCATTTTGTAGAAAAAAGTATCTCATGGCTCTATGAAATTTTTGGGGAGGAAGGAGGAGAGGGAAGTCCTCAGTGAAGTATCAGAAATCTTCCCCTGGAGTTGTGTTGTTTGATACAGAGGTTGTCTGGAAAAAAAAGCATAGTCTGAGATGCGAGAGTTTCCTGATGGCACGTTACTCTGGGTATCAAAAATGAAAGTCAGATGGAAAAAAATTATTTCAAGTTACGGGTTAAAATGGCAGAAAAAACAATCAATGTAGGTAATAGCAAAGGAAAGTACCCTCAGTCAAAAACAACCTAACTTTTCATGTTGAGAGAAGTGCTAAGGACAGAAGAGAAGGAAGAGGTCTCAGAGTTATGAACACACAGTTTTATAAAGTTGTCAACCCAGTATTCAGTGGTAGAGGTGGAAAGAGAATACTTTTTTGAAGGAAAAAATAGAGAGGAAAACATATGCATACTATGCAGGAAATTTATGGCAAACTCACATCTTGAATATTGTCTGCAGCTCTAATACTCTCATACTACAAAGAACAAGGTTCAAAGAAGGGCAAGAAATCTGAACAAATGGTACACAGCAAAATATTAAGTAGTCCATGATTCTTTAGAATGGAAAAGAAGCAGATGAGAGGTTTGACGAAGAATCTTGAAACCATAAGCAATGTTTTTTGCAGCAGATTAGGAAGATAAGGAGGTCTAGGATTTTTGCTTGGGTTGTAGATCTGGCTAAAGACAACAATGAACCTAATAAGGACATGCAAAAAATGCAGCATCGTATGGTTTTATTGAGATTTCATCTCTGTTTCACCTCTTGAACTGACTCAGTTCAAAAACACATCCTTTGCCTATTTACTGCAGAACAGGCCCGAGTCTTTAGACATTGTTGCAGACACATGACAATGTGTAAGTGCAAGAGATCATGATCTGGTACAATTCATACATTTACAAGGTGTGAGAAGGTGCAAATTAAAGCTCAAAGTCCTGTATACAGGTTTTAAAGTAATTTGCATTTTTCATTAGGCTTCTGTCATTCTTTGTAGTGGAAATTATTCTAGCTTCAATTATTTCTACATAAATTGAGTTTTCTTACATTATCCAAACTCACTGCACTAAAAGCAACTTAATTCTAGCTCATTTACTTCTAAATGGAAAAGCCAAGGCTGATTAAAGTAGAGTCACTGATTCAAACCTGATAATGCAAGTAATTTTTTCTTCTTCCATCTAGATGAGACATTGTACAAATTTAGGGTTCATACAGTGTGTTTCCCCTGGCTATCTGGCTACCTGCTCTTCTGTTCTGGAAATGGGGCCTAGAACCATCAGTAAAGAGATCCTCATGTCAGTGTATGTTGACCAGGAATTACTGCAATGAAAAATCAAGCATCACTGGAAATCAAGCCCTGCTCAGAGTAGGAAAGCCTAAAGAAAGATCACAAAAAACTAGGAAAGGCTTCCCATAACTTCTGTGTTTTAAGCTCCTTTTGGAAACATTTCATTCCCCCTTTGGGTTCTATCTACTGGATGAAGCTTTTCTTTTCTCCCTGTTCATTCTATACCACTGTATTCAAACATGAAGAGTGTCCAGACTGGATTTCTTCGTCCTTGAATTTATTCAACAGCTATCTCCTCCAACATCAGTCTGGAAGTGAGTAGGTACTCACAGATGGTTTCTCCTCAACATATAGATAGACCCACACCTAGACCAATCTGTTTTTGGTTTTAGGGTTTTTTTGTTTGGTTGGTTGGTTTGGTTTTTGGTTTTTTGGGTTTGTTTGTTTGTTTCTTTGTTTGTTTTTAATAAATCCCTCAGACCAGTCCTTGGTTCCATAAGTGCAAAGCTATTTTTCTGTTTTGTGCACTCTTTCAAATTTTTTTTGAAGTAGCATATGGAAAAAAAAAAAAGAAGTAATGTGCTTCCTTGGGGAAATAGAGCATTATTCATTCCCTACGGAAACTCTGCTCATCTCAGCTGACAAAAGATGCCCTTTCCACAAATGTCTCTGATTTAAGATCCCAGGTTCAAGACAGCTCACACATTAGATTTGTTACTCTGCGGTGTTAAATACTGTTTTTAATATACCACTAAAACATAGGTAAAATTTCCTAAACAAGAAAATACTCATTGAAAATGAGAAAAAATGAGACTGTAGAAGTGACTCACAAAATCTAGGCCTTACATTACCTTTGTAATGCTTTCAGTTGAAACTTTAATGATAAGAATAGATGGAGCCTTATGAAAAATGTGTAGTGGGTACTTATGAAGTTCCAGGAATGGACTGTGGCTCATTGACCACTAAAGTTTTGGAACTATTGATCTCAATCCACTCTCCACGAACATTAATAACACACACTGAAGAATCTGAGTACCAATGTGATTTGTGTAGGTTTCAGTGCTGTGTGCTTGTTCTATTGTTCAGAAGAACAGTAGGGAAATACTACTCCTATTCTTGTTTCTTTGTTGTGTTCCATCTTATTATCTTCTCCATGTATGCAAAAGAGAGAGAATTATAGTAGAAATTAAGGAAGAATTCTGCTGAATAACTTTATAGATTTAAAACGAGATTCAGATACTGCTTGTAGGATAGAGGAAGTTATCAGTGAGCCAATTAGGCTTGATTTAAAGTTATTCTGGCTTGAACTGGTGTCATTCTACTCACTATCATGGAGCTGCTGCAAACTTATGTTGATGTACATGAATTCAGAATGTGTAGTACTTTACCGAAAAACTCCGATTTGAAACTAAACAACAGACATAGTGTCGTATCTTTAGCAGGAGCTTAAATTACTGTAATTAAAAAAATTCTTCATGAGCTGAAAGACAGGCTGAACTTTGAAGCATTCAAGTGAGAACAACATTAGAATTCTGATAAAATCTTTAATTGCATCTACTTCTCTTTCTCAGCAACACTTTTAGTCCAAACAGTTAATAATCTTTTTTTAGCACACACATGGTAACTGCTTCAGTGCACTTCAACTTAGGCTATGGCTAACTTCCCTCCTGAAGATTTTAGCAAATACCTTGTGAAAATTCGCTCAGGTGTTTTTATGTGGTCGCTGATTCTTACCTGAAAACTCAGTAAAATTTATGTTATCAACCTGAAATGCTTTTATTCTTTGCACTTTGAAAGCTAATATACCAAAGGTGAGTTCATGTACTATAAGCAATTGATTTAATTTTCGTTGCTGCTTTTCTGCCATCCAACCACACATGGCAATGTTTAGCTTCACTGGTCTCCTTGAGAAAAGCATATATAATGTGTAAATGTCAAGCACCATATTTGCTCTGTGCTACATCTGCAGATGAGAAAAACTGGATAGCAGCAAGGGTACCAGAAAGAAGCCCTGGTGGTATTGGCAGGCAGGACTTTCATGGGAGAGGCCAGTAAAAACCTCTGTCTGTGGGCAACCGTCTGCAATGAGGAGGGAAATACACATGCAGTCCTTTGGCAACTCTAAGATCTGAAAGAAGGATAAAATACTGCTATCTCTCTCTTTTTCTCTTTTTTTTTTTTTTTCAGTAAACAGGAAGCCCTGATTCAGAGGTAGAAGAGACTTCTCTTTCTTCTTAGCTGCAGGAAGTAGAGCAGATTTGTCTGAGTGTTATTAGGGAGTTAGTTTCAGGGCAGCCACTCTGTAAGCCCAGGGTTGGGAACCTTGGCTCACTTTCCTCTCCAGTAGCTGAAGTGCCAGATGGGATGGGTTGGACTGAATCCTACCATGTTCTCCAGGAGTTTAAAATAAACTGGTTTAAAAGTAGGATTTAGTCTGCCTGAATTAGCAACTAACTGGCATCTAAACTCCAGGGCATTGAATGAACCAGTTTTCTCTAAGTTCTCTGTGGGCAATGAAGAGGGCTGGGTGCCCTTGAAGGCCACTTGTCTCTCTGAGCTGAGATCTGGCCCTCTCAAGAGTAGGCAGCGAAGCAGGGGCATGGCGTGCCACTGGGGCTCCCATGCCTGCATCTCTGTGGGTGTGCTGTGTAACCTTGGTGGCAGTAAAGCCATGTCAGGCTCTTGGCCCTTGCTGGTTTTACTGAAATACCAATGGCACTTGCCTAGGATCATTTTTTTTCAAGGGATTTAAGCCTTTTTTTAGTGCAGAAGTGTTGCCTAGGTGCTTAATTCCCAGAGAAGGGCACTGTCTTGGGGTCTGCACAGCTGGTCCTTGCAAGGAAATTGCTCTCTTGGCTTCGACTAGAGGTCCATTTAGTCCAGTATCCATCTGACAGGGCCAGGTTGCCCCCTGTCAATAAAGTGAAGACCAGCACGAATAAGAGCCAAAAAAGGATGCCAAGGAAAAAAAAAAAAAAAGAAACATGGCCATAAATAGGTGCCATTGGAAAGAGTATGACAAGCAGGGTGTACAGGCAGATCAAAGTTTATTTTTGCAAGACTGAACTGTTTTTACATTGTGTGTATCTAAACTTACTTTGGCAGGTCGGTCCTGGGATCCTGCTGTTTAAAGCATTCCCAAGACCTGACTGTCCAGCCGTGTAATCCTTGCAGGCAGCCTGGCTTAAATTTTAGAAAGCCAATATGCCACTGAGGTATCCAGCAGGTCCTAGGATAACTGGAAAGCAACCACAGACTCCTCACCAGGAAAGGCAGCAAAGGTCAGGAGGCCAATGCACCAGCGAGGGGTGTAAGGACATGAGAGGGTTTCACTTGTAACCCTCCCTTATGTACATTTTTCTGATTTCAAGAATAGGAATGGTCATGCCAAACCTAGGCGCATATGAAGCACGTCAACACCACCAATAACACATTGCTGCCACTTTCAGGAGGTTACTAAGTGCCCTGCTGTGCACGGTGAATTCTCCGAGCAGGCAAGAGAAGTGACATGGGAGTCAAGGTACACTATCGATTTATTTTGCGCCTGTGAACCAGCTCTGACAGAGAGCCGACCGAGCAGCATTCACGGCAACCCGGTCAAGTGCCAATAAGCTCAGCTCCGCAGCCGTAAACCCGCTCCAAGACTTTACCCGGAGCAAACACCAAAACAGAGCGCAACCCCTCCGGAGCCCTCCGTCCCGCACCACCGAGGCGGCGCAGCCCCGCGGGGGCAGCGGGCAGGACGGGCGCAGATCCGTGACACGCACGGTAAGGGCGCTTCTAACGCTGCCATTAAAGCCGGGCCGGGGGTGGTGG
>VXAU01006141.1:523721-538072 GCA_013399695.1 Formicarius rufipectus
CCCGCCCCGAGGCTCCCGGGCGGCGGCGGCGGCGGCGGGAGGGGCAGTGCGGGCTCCGGGCCCGCGTGTTTCCTAGCGGTCCCTGCGCACGGGAGGCCTCGTCTGTGGCCGAAAGGCGACACTTTAAATACCCGGTGTGAACGTCCAGGCGGTGTGTGTGTGTGTTTTTCTCCGTGCGCTCCCGTGTTGGCGGGGCGCTCCGCGGGGGGCCGAGCGCCGGAGCGGAGTGCCCGGGGAGGCTGTGGAGGCTCCCTCGGTGGTGGTGGGGTGGCCCAGAGCCGTGCGGCAGCGCTGCGCCGTGAGCTCTCGGGTGGCCGTGCTGCCGTGCCCGCAGAGCGGGGGCACGGAGCCTGCCTTCGCTGCCAGCGAGCCGTGTGTTGCGGGCAGGAGATAACAGCTGAGGAAAAGCATATGTGGGCTGTTCACGGAAGCGCGATAACGCTGGCGGACGTGGGATGTGCAACAGTCGCCGCGCTTTAGCACCTGGGCTTCCCTTTGTTTAAAAAAAAAAAAAATAAAAAAAATTAAGATGAGTGGACAGAGGGGAACTCTTCTAGATGTTCTTTGAGCGTGGGGAGAGTGTGTGAAAATACTTCTCTGAGGGGAAAGCAAAATTCTATGAACTGGACATTACCTGGTATCCCCAAAGGAACTAAAGAGCTGCCTTTACTTACCGCTGCAGTGAGGGCAATGGCAGGGAGAGCAAGTGCATTACTGTAAGTAAGAGTAAAAGTTCTTGTGTCGGAGAAAGCAGAGCAATCGAAGAAATTCAGAGAGGTTGAGGTGGCTGAACGTGGTGGTCTAGGAGTTGGAAAAGCACCTATTGTGCTTATAAATGGTTATAAATGGAACTGGCTGAAGAAGAAAATCTGGATGGGAGACTTTTTTTTTTTTTTCCCTTATAGTACCTTGTGAATCAGTAGGACTTCAGTCTACAGAAACCTGGAGTTAGTTATGCAAGCTTGTGTCGCTAACAGAATTGTAATGTTGCCGACGAGGTGGTGGGACAACCATCTGTTTTACTCATGTGTATCATTATCTTATACTAGGTAGCAGAAATGTGTGGAACACTTGACTCTTCCTGAAAGAAGGGTCTGAATTTGCTTGCTTGGACAAGATACCATGTCTGCATAGAGCTTTTATCGTAATGGAGCTACAGCATGGGAAAGACTTAAAAAATATATTTTTGAGTCCCCTTTTTGCCTTTATTGTAGGTTTACAAACCAGCAGTGGAAAGAAGAAAGTATCCTCTTAAGGGTTTTAGAAAATCTGTGGTTTAGTGGCTCTGAGAGTTTCTGGTAGATGTTTAAAAGGGTGAATGAAAAATGAGATGGTTTTCCTATATTGTCACAGGTAAGAAATAAGCTCCATCTGTTTTTAGGGTATTTTATTGTTTTTCCTTACTGTACTTTGGACAGAGAATCTTGTGAGCTAAAGGCATATGGTTTTCAATGCTTTACTTGTAAACCCAAAGTTAATAGTAAATGAGATCTCAGGAAGTTGGTTGTCACTTAGTTTGCAAGACTGTACACAGATTTCTTAATAGGAGGGTTTTTTATGTCACTCCCTTCCTGCCTTCCCTCTCCTCTTCCCCTGTTAATTTTTGTAACTATACTCAAAGACAGCTTTCTACTAAAAATGTTTGATTGTAAGAAGTTTTTCTGTTAGGTTAATAACCATTTAATTAAGATTCTCCTTTAATGCTTCTTTTGTTTCCTCCTTTCTCTTAGTCCCTGTTAGGTTTTTCATGTGTCACTATATGAAAACAGTTGTTAGGGATCTGTTGGAAAGTTAGACACCTGATATGTAAAAATTGGAAAAGAGAAAACTGCATTCTTAACACTTACTGAAAGTAAGTTGCTGTTTTCATATAGTTCTCTTTATGGCTAAGCTCAAAAAGAGTCAGCAATACTGTGATTCTGTGAACAACCACTTCAGGAAGCTATCAGTTTTGTGTTTCTATTGTCGGTGGTTTCTGTAATATGATGCTTCTTTATTAATATAAAATGGTACACCCTTCAGCTTGTCATTTCATTTCCTTTGTACTTTCAGAATTTTGCCAGTGTCATGGTAGGCTCTTTTCAAATAAGTTAATGTTGCCCATAGAGAAAATCTGTGGCAAAACTACTTGTCTTTTGAGGGCAGACGGGAGCAGAGGGAACATAGGGTGAAATGATTATTTTGTAAGAGGATTCAGCCTCACCAGGAAGTGCTTGCTGTCCAGAACATGCCTGCTTGTCCTCTGCGGGTGAATTTCAGTTCTCTCCAGTGAACATCTGTCATTGACAGGACCACACTAATATTTGTTTTATTCCTTTTTGAGTTGTCAGACTCTATGGGCTTCCTTAGTTAAGAACTATAGTAGCTGTTGCATGAGGGTGTCCCTGCTTCATCTTTTTTTGTTATGTTTCTTGGAAAATTGGATTATAATGTTAGAAAAGGATTGTAGTATGTGGTGCAGGAGGGGATTTATGTATATGCCTGAGGTTACTTTGGCTCTTGCTTTCTTTTCCAGTTCAGAGATGATTGTGAGAATGTCAGCTGCTTTGGCAAATTATTGCTTGATGAAGGTTCATGGGCCTTTATATAGTATAGTTGAGCTGGTGTTATCACAGCCACTGGTTCCTGTGATAGCAGCACTGATCTGGCAATGGTATACCTGGGACAAGATCAGGTACAAGAGTTCCTTCTTGTGGTTCCTTCTGTCAGCTGGACTGATTTGCCTGAGCTGGCTAAGCTGATCGAGCGGCTTGTTACTGCTGAAGGGTGAAGTCTCCCTCCTACAGCCTTCCCTTCACAGGCAGTGACAACTGCCTGACCCCTCAATGTGGCAATTTAAAAACAAGAGCAACAAAAAAACCCAGCTGTAAAAATTAGTTTTATGCAAACTTGGGGTGATGAGTTACATCGTAAAGGAAATGGATGAGAAAGAGGAAGGGAAGAGTTGCTGGGGAGGAACAGAAACACCTTCTTCCTAGTTGTGAGTTGTCAGGTGGGCTGAGCTGTCATTTGTAACCACCCTAGCTGCATCTTGGGAGGTGGGGGCTTCTTAAATTCAACACAGTGTCTCATTCAGCTCTCATGGTCTTTTGAGAAGAACTAATAAAGCAGCATGATATTATGCACATGGCTTTCAAGGACTTTGAAATTAGTGCATGGGGAAGTCTTGCTTCCAGAGAGAGCACTCTGTACAGAAAGTGATCCTGGCATGTGTGGTGATGGGAAAAGAAAAAAAAGATACAGTGTGCAGTCTTGAGGTTTTTCTTGCTATATTAGCTTTTTGATTCATGTTTGCAAACTGGAGTCTGATTAGAATCCCATTTTTCAAGGAAGGCAGGTTTTTTTGGTACTATCTGAAGAGAAGTATGAGTTTTTCTAGTGTGTTGTTTTGTTGTTTTTTTGTTTTTGTTTTTTTTTAAGGTAACTGTGCTGTGCTCTATGTGAAGATACAGCTTAAATCTGATGCTGAATGAGAGTAGGATAGAAAAAAACCTGTAAAATTCATTAGCTTCCATATGTTGAAGAAGGGATAAGTACAATATGCTGCGATCAATGTAGTGAAATCCTGGAATAGTGCTATATCTTGGTAACTATAAGTGCTAAAATTTCTGTTATCTGTTTAGTTTGGATATTTCTCTTTAGTTCCACTAGGGTTTTTTTTAGTCACCACTGCAGATTTAATCTTCCTTCACGTTTTGTAGCTCATGTGTTCGGTGTGTTACAAAAGAGAAGGGCTTCCACTCTGCTGCTTCTGACTTATTTGTGGGGGAGAAGAGGACTAAGGAATAACTCCCCACTGCCTGCTCTTACTGTGGGTGGGGTTTTGCAGCAGCCATATGGTGGGAAGCCCTGAAACAGTTGTCTTCTGCACTTCTGAGCTTGTATAGTTCACTATAGGCATCTGGGGCTTGCCCTGTGACACTTTGTTTGTGTGGGGTTGAGCCATGTGGTGCTGAGGCTTTGTGGGAATTACTTAATTACATTGTGAAAGAGCTTTTCTTCCCTTCCTGGATAATTTAAAAGGTGGGAAGTGGAAGGCAAGTCATGAATGGTGGTTTTTGAAAGATGGTGGAAGATGAGTGGCCATTAGGCTGTGTCTGTCAGATGCTTGCTCAACCACTCTGACAGTCTCAGCTAATCCTCTTGTTTATACATTCCTTGCCCTCCTTTACTCCAGTGAGAAAGTTGGGCTCTTTGGCTTCAGTTAAAAGCATCACCATGCTCTGTGGGAAAGTATGGGAGCATGAAGTACTAAGTGAGGTGGGAGGAGGGAGTTCCTGGTTCTTTAGGCGTTTGACAGTGGAGAAAGTCTTTGTTTTCCCGAGAGAAAATTGGAAAGGTGAAATATCAGAAGGAATTAGTGTCAGGTACTGCCAAATGCAAAGCTTCATTGGAAGCATTAAAATTGATGTTAACTTTGTGCAGTTTTACTTCAGCAAATGCTTGACTTCGTCCATTCTTCTTTAGTATTGTGGAGGCATTTACCAAAGATTTGTGTTCTTTGGGGGAATAAATGACAAAGAATCTGACTAGATCTGTTAATTTCAGCAAACAACTGATTTGGATAGGCTTTAGCATGTTAACTAAAATATGAGGAATAGTAACAGAAAGTGTTATCTGAAGGGATGAGTAGTTCTCAATGTCTTAATTCTGGAAAAGAGTGAATTAGTAAGGAAAATATTCAGGACTTAATGAAATGTTCCTAATTCTGCTGCAGGAGCTCATAAAAATTCAGCAGTGTACTTTTGTTATAAGATTAAGAGTTGAGCTCTATCCAGATGAGGTTCAGTAGTTCAAACAGACTCTGAAATAGTCTTAAAATTAAGAAAAAAAAGTGCCAGTCTTTGACCTTCCTGTTTTGTTTCTGTTGGAAGACAAGAGAGTTTACCAATCCTAATTTCCAAAAATTGAGAGCAAACATTCTTATGATGTACTATAGTGAAAGCAAACCAAAAGCCCTAAAGTGCAACACTTTGCATGCTATATAGGGTACATTAACTTTGTACTGCTTACATCTTTCAGTGATACGTGGAGAGCTGAGTCACTGAGGAATGCGTAGTTTCATTTTTGATTTGTGTGTTTCAATTAACAAAAGATCAAAGGAAAGCGGATTCCCCTTTAAGAGTCTATATATGTGGATGAAATGTTCTGTTTGTGGGTCTTTTCAGCTACAGAAGGTACTCCTAATTAACCAAAACTATTTTTAGAAGCCTAAATTACTTCAGTTACAAAATCAGTTTGATTATTGAAATCCTGCTAAATCCTTAGCATTTGCAGTGAAAGTTATATGATGTTTGGTTACTGAAAATACTACTTGACTACAAATGTAGCCTTCATTTGGCACGCTTCATGTGTCTACCCAACTATCTCTTAGTAGTGTAAAATATTTTGTTTGTGTACATATGTGATAGACATTTATAGTCTGGGGACTTGAAGTGTACTTTTTTATTCCCTCTTTGTGTATAGTTTTAGGTTTTTTTCCCAGTGATTCAACATTTTATTAAATGTTTGTAGTAAGGAGTTGTAGGTATACTAGTAGACTTCATCCTCTTAGTCATTATTATGTGTAGTTAAGTATAATTATCAATTAGAATTTTTCTGTTTGAGTCTATACTGCTTGACTAATTTGGAGTGCCATTTAAACTTCTAAAATAAATTAAAAATCCTATCTGTTCCTTATTTACATTTCCACTGGAGAAAAGCTACCTAAAATGAGATGTTATGAGAGTAACTATGCCTAAAATTAGCTTGATTGTTAACTGAGTCTTCTGGTCCGGTTCAGTGCAAGAGGGGCAGCTGGAACAAAAACCTCTTTGCTGTGAGGCCTGGAGAAAGTATGGGTTCTGCTTCCTTAAAGCCACCAAACTGCAGACCTTAAAGAAGCTGGCATACTGAGCTTAACAAGAATAGCAGTATATTAAACTCTCATATTTAGGTTTCTTTATTACTTTTAGAATTACTACCTGTTGTTTTGTCTACATCTGGTTGCCAATAGGAAATACTAACTTCACTGGCCTGTTTTAAAGACTCAGATGCAGAATAAGTCTTCTGTCCATTAATAACCTTTTTTTTTCAAAACTATGATCATTGACCTCTTACTTAATCACTTGTAGTGGGTACATTTAAAAAAAAAGCCAAAATTTATCTTAAGCACTTTCTAGCTTTAATTGTCTGACTACTAACCTTTCTGTTTAGAATGGCCTTTACTCATTCATATCCCTTCAGCAAGCGTGCCTCAAGACGCTGCTCGAATCTTATAAATTACAAGAAGTTTTGTACGGTCCTCCAGGTCACAATTTGAGTAGTACATTTGTTTAAAATATTCTCCAGGCTGATACTGGGAGGTCTGCATAATTGTAGTGTCATCACAACTGCAGTGTTTTTGCCAGTTGTCCCAGAGACCACACTGTCTGCTGTGCTGCAGATTAATGTAAGAGGGTACTCACAAGGTCTGCCTGGTTGTGTAGGGCTGCTCTGTGTAGGCTTAATACTGGAGAGAGGCCCTGAACTTGTGACTTACCTGCTCTATTAGACTGCTGCTTTCCTTTCACTCTGCATAATCTGGAGGTTAGTCTTGATCTTTAGACTTAGTTGTTACTATGCAACCATGACTGTCAAGGGAGTAAGTATAAAACCTGAAGTGTGGAAGAAGGTATTTAGGAGGATTAACTATATGTGTTTTGATTTGGGGAAGAACTTGTTAGCACTCTAGAAAGCATTCAGAATAAGACTCACTTGGAAGTAATGCCACTTCAGCCTTTTCACTGTTAAATGTTTCATGGATGACCTTCAGCCTTCATTTTTCTTTAGGAAGACCTTACTGGCCTTTCATAGACTCTTCATTGTTCTGGAATATTTGTCAGTTCCTTATTTTAGTACCATGTGTTTGCACAGGCGTTACCTTCTGCCACTTCAGATGAGATCTGAAACAGATCCTAGTCTTCAACTTTGCTAAAAGCTTGTCTTTAACAATTTTAAGGTATTGGTAACAGTATGGATATTCTTCAGTGTGTTTTAGCTGGTGTCATGATAGCAAGCGGATTTGTTTCTGACGCAGTTACTGTTGCAATGATTATCTTTGAAGGCCCCCAGTTTCACCGTGCCTCTTGTAAGGTGTACTTATTCTCTGTACCTGCATAGAGTGACCTGAAATTTGAAAATTTTAAATGAACTGGAATGGATTTAATTTGGTCAACTATGCTGTAGTTACTCTCTCTGGATAGTAGAAGACCACAAGCTTAGCATAGATCTGAGTATGGCATGTGTACAGGGTTAATGCATTGCTTGAATGTGGGTGGTTGGTTGAGAGCCTGTCTTTCATTGGTGTTGTACTTTTTATCTTCTTAGATGAATCATCCCTCATTTTTTAACTTTATTTCAGGCTTGACAAGAATGTATTCACAGGTGTTTTGTATTGCTTGACTAAATAATATTCCATGTTAAGTTGAGAAGCTGTCTCAAAGCACTTGTGTAGTATGCAGCTAGCCTGTGGGATTCTTTGCCATTAACTGTGTCTCAGTGATATTTCAGAAGGAAAAAATTGCTGATAACCTGCTAACTTGTAAAGGGAGTATTGATCTTCATAGCTCAAGGCAGAACCTGCTGAATTTTAGCAAGAAAACTTTCCTAGCATTGATCACTTAATCTCTGGTACTGCTTTCTTAGCACACAGTTGATATTGCATTGCTCTGTTCCATTTCAACAGTTTGCATTGGTGATTATTGCAGTGAACACTTCTTTAAACTTTGCACTGAAGGTTCCTAAAAATCTTTACCTGATCAATATTTTTTCCAAATGAAAGCCAGATGGGTCAAGGAGGTATTTATATGTGGAAAACCTAGGATGACACAAAACTAAATTATTAAAGCACTATTTTTCTGCCAACATATTTTCCCTTTCTTACTTCATAGTACATGCATTCAAAGCTTTTGGCAGTGTGTTGTGTGAGTAGACAGTTGGCATGTAATTCTATTCCCCAAGCTAATAGTACCTTCCAAGAAGCAAACATTACCCATGAATAGGGCTTATTGGTGCTGTATGTGTGAAGTTCAATGAATTTGCTTTTTAAGCATCCTGAAATTACAGCAACATAATAAACTCTACTTGTAAAAGCCTTGTAATGAGTTAAACAGGTAATACAAATTAGGTTTTTCATAAGCCTTAAATTCATAAGACTTTAAAATTATGAAAGTATCATGATGTGAATACTTCACAATCAAGAAGGACAAGAAGTTGTAGTTTGAGTTAAATGTTGATTAAATGGTATTTCATTGCTGTGAATATTTCAGTAGCTTACAGTGCACCAAAAGCTGCATCAAAAGTCATTGAACTGACCTTAATGAAACATTCTTAAAAATTTCCTGAGAATTTGAACCAATTAACAAAATTAAGTAAAGTTGCTACACAGAATTATGTTGGGGATATCGCGTAAGACATGGAAAGCTGTTGTCCAACCGTGTTCCAAAACATATGTTGCGGATGTGGTGTGAGGGAGGACAACTAACACTCAGGAGACACTAGGATGAGAGGGGAATGTTAGGCTTCTCAATCCCTAAAGCTTGCTAGGCTTGGACTATATGTAGTTTGGCCTCTACCATACTCTAGAATATAGTGTATATATAGAATATACTGCCATATATTCTCTCCCTGAATTGTGAGGCCCTGGTAGGCTGGGGTTGTTGCTGAAATCCTAAGTTTTGCTTTGTAGCTTCATTGTGATGGTTGTCCAAAATAGAATATTTGTTATAATAATAATGATTGTGGTTTTCACCTTTGGAATTACAAACCTCTAAAGCATTATGCAAACTGTGTATGTTCAACATTATTTTGTAGGTCTGTGGTCCATTCCTTATAGGTAGTAAAGTCTGCAGATAGTTCACAAGTGAACTACCTTCCTTTTGGGGCACTCAGATCCCATATCACTTGCTTTTTTTTTTTTTTGCCAGGTTCTCTCCTCTGGGTTTGGTAGTGCCTGCTTGATTAACCTTTTTAACACAGTTTATTATGCATTAATGTTCTTGCCGTGGTTTCCAGACACCTGTGTGCTGCTTCAGGTTTGAGCCCTTTTATTGTTAGTTGTAGGTAATAAATTAGAAATTTGCTATTTTGAGTTTATGCATTTGAGATTATGCATTTCAGGACTATTAGTAGGTTTTCTGTTAAAGAGATTGGCATCTCTGTCACATACTCAGAATAATGAAATGACAATATACAGTAGAAACATTGGGAATGTAAATCAGAGTTCATTTGGAAACTGTTGAACAGAAAAAAAATTGTGGGTTTTTTTTTTTTTTTTTTTGTATGTAAACAAGAGTAGTGTGTAGGTGTTAATGTGAAATACCTTAGAGTGATGCTTCTGTCATTCGGAACTGGTTTTACCAACAGTTATGCTAGAGAAGTGAGATTCTAGAAACAGTAATGTTGGGCAGATCAGACTTAAACACAGGTCAGAATATATCACAGGAAGCTGATTAAACTCTGGCAAATACATTTTAATCTACCTTTGAAAGAATACACTAAGAAACAAACTTTGTGCCCAAAGAAACTACCCATTTCAGACTGCCAAAAAAGCCTGAGGCCTGAAAATCCATGGGAAATGATAATTTAGGAGTAAGAAAGGGTTTGGTTTTTTTCTGTTTTCTTCTCACTATGTGGTACACCACAGATCTGGGTCTTGATCCAAAAAGATGACAGCTTTGTTTCTGAGAAGGTGACCTGCCTGTAGCTGCTGTAATGCAACTTTGTCTCTCAAATGGCTTTTTAATACCAAGGCGGCAGAACATAAGTAGACCACATACTTAAAGAAGGTGTTGCAAGACGAACCTCCCATTTAGGTGAGATGGAAGTTAATACATAAAAGTGCCATTAGTAAGATTATGTGGATATAAACACACTTGTATATACTGCAGCATCATTGCTCTGAAGGTCTCAACGTCCTTTTCAGTGTTCATAAAAATAATACTTGCTTACTGTCTTGTGAAGTTGTCACACTTCCCTGGCTAGTTAAAAGACAGTGCATGTGTTATTTATCCAACATACCAATCATTTTTGGTTTTCACTTTTTTCTTTATTTTGGGGAGAGAGACTGAATAACTTGTTTGGAAATAATATTGATCTAGTAGATTACATGGAAGGGTAAAAGCTGGTTACTGAACTCCTTCATGAAGTCAAGGATTTGGTACCTGTAGAAGTGTGCCAAGAAAATTGACAGCTGCCTGCAGTCTTACAGTAAATTCTGTATGTTAAGAGGTTGTTTTTCATGTGCAGTGTCATGACTGGAGCAACACTGCCTTTGTATGTTTTAATAGGTTTTCTGCTTCTGTAACCCCTAATTGTTAATAAATAATAGCAGAGGACAGAACAGAAAGTGGTTGAAAGTACTAAGTATGAGATCTTCTGCAGAGCTGGAGTGTTGTCTGGTTGTCTGTTTTCAGAATGAACCAAACTTGAAGTGTCTTTGTTTTCGGTCTTGTTTGCACGTATTTCTGTCTGTCTGACTTGGTGGATGATTAGTAAATGTTTTCTGCGTTTTATAAGTTATGCTTTTGGCTGATTGCCTTGTGCCAGTAAAGCAAGACATCAAAGTATCTCAGACTTTGAGATGCTCTGCTTGAATTTCAGGTTCTTGTTTTCTTTAGATCTTTTGCATTGCTCCTGCTGTGTAACCTATTTTGTCAGTGTCAGCTGGGTATTTGTTTCCACCTTGTGTGAAGTTTCGAATCATATCAAAAGAACAGAAAAGGAAGAATGCCGATTTTGATAGTGCATTAGTTTCAGGCTTTACTTGCATTTTCACACCAGGCACAGACCTCAAGGCAGCACTGTAGTTCCTGTTATCCTCTGGGCCTTGCTAGATATGCAGTTCTCTATTGTACTCTCTCAGGCTCTACTTTCTTCTCCTTCTCAGTTTGCACAGAAGATTTAATCATTAGTCTTATTGTTAACAAATTTCTTTAAATAGGTAATCAATACTGATGTCTGTTAATACAAAGATAACCTTAGTTTCTGCAGTAAACCTAACAATCAGTGCTACAATGGCAGAAGCCTATGATGGAGTATCTTAGTGTTAATAACATGCTGGTGCTCTTTGTTATGCATGTGTCCTCTGCTAACAGAAGCTTGAGCTCAAATTGAAAGTTTAACCCCAAAGTTAATCTGATTAAATAATGGTTGTTATAGTCATATTAATGCTAAGATCCTAAAAGAGATAACAAACGTTCTCCAGAGCATAAATGGCAAGTACAAACAGTGAAACTGGGACAAGTATTTGCTAAATTGAATAAATACTGTGTAAAGTAAACGTAATGTTTGTTGGCCAGTGGTGACTTGTGTTCCCATATACTTCATTCTAGAGAACAAGTGAAAGGGTTATAACTTCTGAAGTGGAGGACAGAGGGAATTTGATTTTACCATATCTTACAGAAACTTCAGTTTTTTCCAAAGTCTTTATTTTAATATCTACTAAAAGTGCAGCTTCACTGCAGTCTGTACTTAAAAGGACTTGCCAGACCTGGTCATTGTGTATCTCTTACCTGAAACAGAAAACTGTGAAGACAGATTAATTACTTAATGTAGCTCTTTATTCTCCCCTTCTTTACATAATCTGTAAAACAGTTTCTTGTAACTTTATTTTTCTTATGAAACTGGCTATCACTTCTTTACCAAGATATTACTTTAATCTGGTAGACAAGACTGCATTAACACAGTGAGTTAATTAAATTAAGGCTTGCAGGTGGCTAAATTAAGGCTAAGGTGTGCTGTGCACACCTTAGGTACACTATCACCTTGGTTTAGTCAGGCAGTGAAGCCTGACGCTGCAGCTGTAGGAACAGTGATCAGTAGCATGCTTATTTTAAACTGATATAACAACTAATGAGCAATTTAAAGAAACTTACTTCACAACAAATAGAAGTGGCTTAAAAAGTTGGGGTTTTGCTAGCTCTCTGAAATTAACACTTAAGAAAAACTTACAACAAAGAACTAGTGGAGAGGAAAGTTTATTAGAGCACCAGTTAGGGCTATTGTGTCAGCTTGAGACCATCATCAAATCTTTTGCCTCTATTCCTGCTGCAGCTGTTGGACTACAGTCACTGAAAGTAATGAACTCATATCATCGGATTTTTGACTTCATTTGGTTTGGTACTGTATTTTATTATGATGCTGCTGTAATAATTTAGTAATTGCTACTGCATATCATATTACTGTACTTTTCAAGCCTTTCTGGGGAATGAATTGGTGAAAATGTAACCAAGTTAAAAACCCAGTTCACACTCATATACAGAGAATTAGTTCTGACTACAGTAGCACTACGTAAATTTAGTATATAACTGATTCAGGATTCAAAATTGCTAAATTTGCCTTAAATTTCCATCCTTTTAAGAACAATTTGGTATTTTCCTTTAAGGTCCACTCAAGTAAGTACGAGGCAAACTTACACTTTAAGATGCTCAGCTGATGATCAACTTCATAAAAATGGAATGAAGTTCCGGGGAAAATACAAGTTTCAGGTGCAGGAAATCAATTTCTACCACAATGACAAATAGAAAATAACTCCCTGGAGAGCTGATGCGGAAGGGGGCCAGAGGGCAGATGTGGCACAGATTGAATTATGTGGATGATGGAAAGATGAGCATGAAAAGGGCAGATTATAGGAGAATGTCAGATAATTCACAGCAAAGTGATTTTTTTTTTAATTTAGTTTTTAAAACCCTTGTTTTTTCACCTTTCATAAGTAAATACTATGTAGTAGAGGTGAATTTTATGAAATACTATAATCATGTACTTCTAGTGGGTGAAATGGAATTTAAGTATGTGTTTTTTGAGGGATTAGGTTTTTTTAGGGCTGGCTATGTGAAGCCGAGACATCCAGTGTATTCCAGAACTACAACGCTCTAAACATACCATTGAAACAACACAGCATTCTAGCAGGCTTCTTTCTGCTCTCATGCAGCTCACTTCATAGGTGATGTTTTAGGTTTTGCCGTTTTTCCCTTGTTAAGGTGACATCTCTGAAATTTAAAATACTGGGGGTTTGTGTAGCATTAGCTTTCATATTGCCAGGCACCACAGCAGTTAACGATGTGTCACTTGAAACAGAAGAAAAATGCTGCAGAGTAGATCCTGCTTAAAACAAGTTGCTTGGCATACTTTCTTGGAGATGGAATTCTGTGCTGTGTAGGCTGTAGTATCTGCATATCACAATCTACAACAGAGGGGTGGCAAGCAAGCTGAAACCTTAGGGTGGATGTGGATTAAAAAAAAACAACACATCAAAAAAGCAAACAAACCAACCAACCTGCCCCCTTTTTCCGAAGAGCGTGTACTATGCTACATCATCATCAGGGCAATTTGTTCACTGAGTTCTTATTTGAAAGATAACATTCTTTAAATGCTAAAATCACTTGTCAGGAAGCAAATACAGAAGGTAAGAAGGTTGTCAGTCCATAGGCAGCTTTGTTTTGGAAGCTTCTTAATTATTTCTCAGTTTTCCTTTTATAGTTCTGATCTCTAGCTTCAAGGTGGGTTGAATAACAAGATTTCCGAAGACATCTTTGTGCTGTCAGTCTGTTTCAGAACTCAATTGCAGAAGAAATAGGTACAACTGAGAACTAGCTGGCACTTGTTGGAGCAAGTCCTTCTGCTTTATTATCCAGCATGGTATATATCTCTTTACAATTGTTTTCTGCACTGTAGAGTGAGAGCATCTTAGTTCCTTACCTGTTGTATGTTAAATTATTCTGTTAAGAATACATGCTTAATGTCTTTACATCACTGGCAAAGTAATAGTACTTCTTCTTACTACTGACTTTGGGAATCTACTCTTTTGGTAAATATGACAGTGTATGTTAAATCCATGTAGCAATGCAAGCAATGCAGGAAACCTGGAGACTGAAGCTTCAACTGGAAGGACGCTGAAACATGATGGACAACATATTTTTACATATTCTAGTAGTCTGGTGCAACTGCAAAGCCACTAGCTTCTTAAACTGTTCTAATTCAATAAGTTGTGACTATTAGCTAAAAGGATAAGTTGGCTTTTTGTGAGTCTGTGGATGAAACATAATGTTTCCTAGCACTCAAAGGGAGGCCAGTTATTAGGAGCTTGCATGGGGAACCTACAGTATCTGTCTTCTTCCTTAAGGAAGTCTTTTATGTAATTTAAAGCTGAAGTTTTTATTTCCTTGCCATCTGATAATACTACAATTTTAGTCTTTTTCTTTTTTTCTCTTTTCCTATCCCGATCTATTTTGTGTTTTTTGTTTTGTTTTTGTTTGTTTGTTTGTTTGTTTTTGTTGGTTTGGTTGGTTGGGGTTTGGGTTTGGTTTTTTTTTTTTTTTTTTGGGGGGGGGGGG
>VXAU01006141.1:538077-633989 GCA_013399695.1 Formicarius rufipectus
GGGGGGGGGGTTGGTTTGTTTTTTTTTCCCCCAGAGTTAATGAATTGTGGAGATAATAAATGTTCTCTGAGCAATCATCTAGAGACCTTTATAGTTGAATGGTTTTGAGGCTTTTTTTGATTACTATGCTTTGCATTCCTATTGATAAATTTCCAGTTGATAAGTTTGCCATTGATAATTCTCAATTTCTACTAACTACGTCTTTTCCAGTGCTTAATGTAATAAAGATTGGTAATCTGTCAGGAGAGACTAGAAGGACAGATTGAAGATGCATTTTCATCAACACCTGACTGCATAATTCAGTTTTTCCTGCTATCCATCGCTTGTACCTAGAGCTGCAAGTTCTTCAGATATTAGGTATGCAGGTAGTGATCACTAAAAATTCATATTGTTTCTAGAGGGAAGTATTTAAACCTGCATACGTATCTCATTTTACATTTTAAAAACTAATGAACTTTATTATGTGAACTTCTCATATGCCCAATTATTTTGTCTATGATAGAATTTTGGTTGTGTATAATCATAAGCTAAAAGTGAAAACAAGAGACTTAAAGCTCAAAAAACCTCAAGGACTCTTTGTAAACTTCAAAAAGCTGCTGTAAAATGAATTTTAAAAACAAAGTGCACATTAATCACGACATGTTTTTCTGTTTTTAAAAACAGGTGAACCAAGAGTGATATTTCCAGAATATATTTGCTTTTTCTTCCAGATAGAAGATAAATGTGTTAAACTGACAGAGTGATTCTGGTAAGAATTTTTCTGTTACTTCCACAGTGAATGTCATTATATATGTAAGTGTTTGTAGTTTTGCTACTAAAAGGAGCCTTCTGTACCATTAGTGCAAACAAACTTGCTTTAGCTTCCAAGGCTTTATTTTTTACCCAGTAATTGCGTGTCGATGTTTCTGGATCAAGCAATATTAATCCATCCATTTAAATCTTACACTGAAAGATATTTGGCTGTTTTTTACATGTTCTATGCTTGGACTTGATGAAAATATTTGACTTTTGAACCTTTTACTTCAGATGTTTATTCAGAAATTGGCGTTAAATAGGCCGTAGCATTAACTAAGTGGAGTTTATGTGGATTCACAGGTCACAGAATGTTCTGAGTTGGAAGGGACGCTCGTGGATCATCAAGTCTTAAGTGGATGGCCCATGCAGGGGTCAAACCCATAACCTTGGCATTACTAGCACTACACTCTACCCAACTGAGCTAACCCTCCAAATATTAAATGATCTTGTTTCCATAGCTGCCATCACTGATACTTATTTTTGTTTTGCTTTCTTCAGTGATGCACTTGAGTTTTCTACAGCTGAGTCTTGCATTTCATGTCTTATTTAAATGTTTCTCCATATACTAGTGCTGGCCATTCAAAGCAAAATTAGTCTGGTTGAGTAGCAGAACCAGTGCCCTTCGTATTTCCTCCTGAACAATGGCAGCAGAATTGTCTATTGAATTAATTGCACTATAGCAGTGACTGCCACCCACTTAGTTGTGTTAAACACCTTCTGTTTTAGCTGTAAATCTAAAGCATTGCATTTTTGCAACTCCCATGTTTGCCTTAACTTGGTAAATTTTTTCCTTTTTTTTTTTTGCCTTTGAAACAACCTGCCTGCTGTTGGAATACATGACATGATAGAATAAACTATTAAAAAGCATGCTTTCTGTACAACACTGTTAAAGTGCTGTGTGTTTTGCCCCTATGCTTCAGGTCAAACACCTTTTAGAAGTGGACGAATGTTGAAGGTTGCCTCTAGGTTACAAAGAAAAGCTGGAGCAAAGTCATTAGCTTTCATTTATGCAGTGGGAGGGAATGCTTTGTCACAGGCTTTTACCTGATAGATTTATAAAATCAGTGTTTGGGGTCATGGGCTGTTAGCTGATGTTTCAATGAAATAAATTCTCTAACTTCCTTTTTTCCATTCTCTTCCACCCTACATTGGTATATTGACTCCTCAGTTCTACGTTGTGTCTTTTGGAGGGGGTGAGATAGAGGGAAGAAACACTGTTCTTTTCCCCAAGTCTTTTCCATGAGGAGTGTGTTTTCTCATGGAGTTAATTTCTGTACTTTTGTCTGCTTACAGCTCAGACATGAGCAGTGCCAGTAACTCACTGGCACGGGAATTCTTGACTGATGTCAACAGACTGTGCAATGCAGTGGTACAGAGGACAGAAGCCAAGGAAGATGAAGAAGAAGAAACTCATATGGCAGCACTGGGACAATACTTAGTTCAAGGCCGTGGGTTTATTTTGCTTACCACTCTGAACTCAACTATTGATCAGGTAGTAGCTTTTCTAAACCGGTTATAATTTGTGTACTGAGCTTTGACTGTGTTGATTTGTCTGACTTACTGTTCTTGGTGCTGGTTGTCTTTCCTTCTTATGGAAGAGTGCCAGAGTTAATTTGGAAGACTAGAAGGTCAAAAAGATGTTGCAGTTGCATTCTGCTCTTCATCAGGAACAGAAAAAGAAAAGTTAGATAATCACATACCTGTTTTCCAGCTGATAGTTAAATGTTTAGAAGTTTAACTGTGTGAAGCTTAAGTGCAGTAGCTGGGTGAAAAGAGGAAATAGATTATAAGTTTCAAGAGAAATGAGTGTTTATTGAACCTGCAGTACAAATTGACAGTTTTTAATTTAGGAATATAGTCCTGTTTTAAGACAATAAAATAAAATTAAAATATACACCTTTTGATTTTGTTTTTGGGCTGTGAGGTATTTTTTGTCCTTAAATAACTTGAACTTAATATATAATAAATATTTTGTAACTTCAGCTCAAAAGGCAAAGTATTTTAGAAGATGTGATCAGTTTATACTATCTTTTTAACTAAACAGTACATATCCCTGTAGCTGCAGGTGTTAATGTCTTTGTTCTTTCTCTTCTCCTTGCTCTTAAACAGCATTGGATACATAATAAACAACTGGTAGGCTGAAATGTGCGTTGTCTTTGTGTGTTGAAACTGCAGATACCAGTGTTTAAAAGCAATGAAAGGAATGAATCCTGATTGAGTTTATTCAGCCCTTAAGTGAGGTCAGGTACTAATGGTGGTCAAATTCATCTTGCAGGATTGATTTTTCTTTCAGGAGATGACTTGTGCTAAGACTCCAGTTTGACTCTGGATTCCAGTAGGTGTACTGGCTAAACAGTAAATCCATAAGACTGCAGTTATATATAACTGAGTTTTTTTAATTGTCACTTGACTTCTACATAGTTGCTATTCATAGATGCTTTAGGACTAGAGCTGCTGGACAAACAGCTGCCTTCTATGTAAGAGGAAAATGGGTGATCCTTTGTGCCACCTCTCCAATAAAAACCCACTTCTGAATTAGAAGGAGAACAAAGCTTGTATCTGTAATTCAGCAAATATTTCTTGAGGAAATTTTTTTTTTTTTTCAAAAGGAAGGGGGAAATTAGAAAAATAGATTTTCTTCAAGTTTACCACTAACATTTGAAAAGTTACTGTTTTGCCATTTCCCAGCCTTATTATTTCACTTTGAATGCTGTATTCCTCACTCCTACTCCTAATTAATTTGTCTTGCTGCAGAGGAGAGGAGAGTTGGGAGAATGACTTTGAAAAACTTCGTTCTCAGGTCTTAATTGTACTGTATCAATAGTTTTAGGATTTATTTTAAATTTTTCATTAAATAGTATTTGATGAGACTGTCAATCTTATACAGCAATCTCTATAAATATATATATACAAAACTCACAACCTCACACCACTCTATTGGTGGTGGTTTATGCCTCCAGCAGGGTCTCCCATGCTGGTCAGGTCTCAACTGAAGGGTCAGACAAAGTGTGTCCTTGGGTAGGATGGGCTCGTCAGCCACCCGGCAACTATCCTAGAAGGACAACTCTAACTCCTAACCCGGGCAGATGGAGCTCGCTTAGCCCAGTAAGGCCATCCATCTAAGGGAAGGATACTCTAACCAAACCTACATCCTGAGAACCTCACTGTCACAGTCCAAGCTTGCTAGGCCCTGGCAGATGAACCTCAGGAGTAAAGGGTGGGGCCAGTTCTGCGCACGCTGTGCCTCTCCTAAAAAATCCACTGCGCAGGCTTGAGGGATCACCCACTATCAGCCATTAGCTATGGTACTTCTCTGTATCAAAATTCTTAGTGTATTAAGTGTTAGAATACCGAAATGAGGGAAAGTTTTGTTAGTGGTTATTTTGTTTGGGTTCTTTTTAAAATAAAGAGTAACCTTCTCTTTCCACTTGTGAAATTTTACGTTTGTGTTTTGAGTCAATAAGATCATTTGTGAACTGCTTTCATTTGCTTAAGGGTGTCACCTTGAAGAAAGTAGAAAGTTTCCAATGAAGTTCTTCAAAGTTACATTTTTTGGAAGGACAGAAGTCTCACACTCATCTTGGATTTGTGGTGTTTTTGATCAACAAGTTCTGTGCTTCTGACTTTCCTTGTTTTCTTCTTTGAGTAATTCTTTCAACAAGGGGGATTAGGAGAGCTTTGTATAGAAACAGTTGCAGAGGTGTAATAAATATCTTGGATGCTTTCTGATTGGCTCTAGTTAATGATTATAGCACTCTTTGCAGTTAGGTCATTTTTTTCGGTGCTTAGAACAACAGAGGGGCATAGGGAACTGAATACTGAATAGCTTGGTAAAACAAAGGTTAATCTATTTTTTAAAAACACAGATATTTTGTTTTTATTTTTTTCACTAACATAGGAACTGACATGTCGAGAAGAACTTCTGACCCTCCTTCTGTCACTTCTGCCATTGGTGTGGAAAATCCCTGTCCAAGAAGAAAAAGCAATAGGTATGTTTTATCATTTGCAGTATTAAGCACTTAAAAGAAGTGGTTTGTGTATTACTACAGACCCTAGGACTCTATCAAGAGTAGCTCATTGTAATATTTTTCCCTTAACATGGAATGCAGATGTGGATTCTGCAGAGAATTTAAACTCAAAAATACCAATGTGCTATCAGCATACAAGGAAGATAAAAATAGGGCAGAGAAGGTAAAAGCTTTTTCGCCAGTGTGACAGGTAATGCTTATGTTACTGTGTAGCTGAGCTTGATGTTAATGACATTTTTGTGATTTGAGGGGAAAAGAGATATGAAAGAGTATATGTTATTTCTAAAGTGAAGTGTTTCATAATGAGTGGGAGGATGAAAAATACTGATTGTTTTCAAAACAAAAAAGTGATGCATGGTGGCACTAGAAACAGTATGAGACAGATCTCTTTGTATTAAATTAAAGAAATTGGAAATAGAGAATAAGCTTAAAGCCAAGCAGTGGATGAGAGAATATGAAAGAAGTGAAGTGTTATCAGGAAGGCAGGACCTGAAAAACAGAATAATACTAGAAGACTATGAACAGAACCTGATTTGATTCTTTAGAAGATGTCTTGTTCTGTGTCAAAAACTGAGATGCTGATTGAGCAACCAAATCACAAGGGTTAGACTACCAGAGTCAGTTTAAAGTGAATTAAACAAATAAAAGGGATGACATAATTGAACTCTGTGCAAAAACTGAACAAGGAAATGGCAATTTTTTTGGAGGGAGGGGCTCTTATATTTGTCTAATGCATTCATTTCCCTCCCAGAGTATAACGCAAAGAGAATGAAATAAGTTACCTGACTGTGTGAGTGAGTTCCTAAGGATTCTTACCCGAAGCTCTCCCAATGTTTTTTTGCTATTTGAAAGTCCTCCAAATTGAGGCTTGTGTTTGTAGACTTGGAATGCCAGTTAAATAGAACTTTTATATAATAGGCTTTCCTGCTTTCTCAGTTGCATCGTTCTCTCATGCTCCTGTAAGCATGATGGAATGAAAGAAGTGTTTTGGTTATCCTATAGCTTAGTACCTTTTTCAGGGTTAGTTTAAAATGCTGTTGTGTAAATAGGTTTTAAGCTGCTGTGATTGATACACTGCCTAATGTACAGTTTTTACTTCTACAAATGACCTTCTTTTAGTATTAATACAACAAACACGATGTATCCAGTTGTGCGCTAAGTACTCATTTTTTATTTGGACTGAAATAAATCCACTGGTATTAGGCAGCTTTATTCTTTTTGTGCAGGGAATATCCTTCCTTAGTAAATTAGTCCTGGTTAATTTCCTGCCTTCAAAGTAGGTGATGTTTCTTCTCTAAGTATCACAACTATGACTTTTGAAACAGCAAGGCACAGTCATGCTTGCACATGGAAGCATCTTTTTTCTTTCAGCTTGTTTTCAGATGTTTGTAGCTATTAGGTGGAATTCTGAGTTTTGGTGGTGGTGGCTGTTTTTGCTAACTATCACATTTTTCTAAGTACTGAACTCACTGGATGGTGGATATTGCATTTGTTTTCTGCTAGTTATTTTATTGCCCAAAAGATCCAGTTAAGATTCTGTCACAACTCAAATGTAACAATGAACTTAATCCAAGTGCATACATAGTTATTTCTCTGTTACTTTGTTGATAGTTTATCTGAGTTTACCAATGCAAATGAACCACTAGTATTTGCATTTTATTCTTCAAAATATTCTTGCCTAGTTAATCAGATTTTGATTTCCTATTTGTTATTTTATACTGCATACTTGAAGAGTTTTTTGTGGTTTGTTTTTGTTTGTTTGTTTTTTATCTTGGCTTTTGTAGTAATATTTTTCACCCTAAATATTAATCCTTTCCATCTCCCTCTTGTCCCTGACTATTTAAAATACTCTACTTTTAATTCTGCTTCTTGTATTTGGAATAGTTAATGCTGAGGTAAAGACTGAAGTCTGTATACTTGAAGATCATCTCTGTTTCTAAGTAGAGAAATTAGTTTTTTTCTGTTGCCACTAGTAGGCTTGCAATGTCCTCATGCATTCTAAGAAGTCTGAGTTAACACACCCAGTTCATAGAGCAACGGAGTTGCAAAAAGTGACAATGGAGCATCAAGTTAAAAAAGACCTATTTTCTCCCCTTAGTTAGCTTACTCAAAAGTCCTTTCATCTACCTTTATAATAATTTTATTTTGAGAATGGAATAGGCATGCCACAAAAAGTTTTAGGAAACCTTCTAGCACACATATCTAACCCTAGGCAGAAAATGTCCAGGCTTTGAAATTAGGCAGTGTGGCTCCTAAATGTGATTTGTTGCTACCTATTCTATACTGAAAATGTCTGACATAGGTATATGCAAAACCATGGCTTATTAAGTTGGGGATTTGTTGTGTGTTTTTAATATGGAAGGATTTAATTATAAAATTAGGAAAAATTTATACTGGATTATAATGTTCTTTTAATGTTCTTATGTTGTCTCTTTGTCAACAGATTTTAATATACCCTTTACAGTAGATATATGCCTGACCAAAGAGAATAATACAAGTTCTGTGAAATCAACTCAGGAAAAACTAAACTTGGAAGGAAGCACTCATTCGTCTCTTCAGACTTCTGTAAAACTAAATCTTCGATCTCGAAAAAGCGTCCGCCTGCGCAAAACCACCCATCGTTATTCTGTGCGTGATGCAAGAAAATCTCAGCTGTCCACTTCAGATTCTGAAGGCAATTCTGATGAAAAGACTACTGTAATAACAAAACACAGACACTCCCAGTTACTGCAGCCTTTTTTAACATATCCAGTTAGGGACAGCTACCTTGGAGGTAGAAGTGATCGCCTGCCTGTGGAAGTGGTTCCAAATTCTAACACCGATGCCCCTAATGTAGAATATTCCAGTGAAACTATTCCAGCGCGTGAGCTCGGCTCAGAGACTTTGAATGAACCAGCTGCAGGAACTTCTGAGATCAACATGGATAACTCTCCTTTTGACTTATGCCATGTCTTACTGTCTCTCCTAGAGAAAGTATGCAAATTTGATATTACTTTGAATCACAGCTCTGCTCTTTCAGCAAGTGTGGTGCCCACATTAACAGAATTCTTATCAGGATTTGGAGAGTCTTGCAATGTAAGTAGTAACACAGAAAATGAAATAGTTTCTGCAGGGTGGACAGAAGAACCTGTGGCTCTGATCCAAAGAATGCTCTTTCGGACTGTGCTGCA
Organism: Formicarius rufipectus; assembly: GCA_013399695.1. Classification (NCBI taxonomy): domain Eukaryota; kingdom Metazoa; phylum Chordata; class Aves; order Passeriformes; family Formicariidae; genus Formicarius; species Formicarius rufipectus. The sequence goes on from VXAU01006141.1 coordinate 546,071, forward strand.
TCTTATGGCTTTAGACATTAGCAATACAGAAACAATGCCTGACAATTTACGAAAAAATTTAACAGACTTACTTAAAGCAGCATTAAAAATCAGAATTTGCTTGGGAAAGCAACCTGGTCCTTTTTCTCCAGGTTACAAGAAAACACTACAGCAGCCAGTTCAGGATGACTACATATTTTCTAAGTATCGTCACAGAGCCTTGCTTCTACCTGAGGTTATAAAAGGGGTCTTGCAGATTTTGATTTGCTGCCTACAAAGTGCAGCCTCCAATCCATTCTACTTTAGTCAAGCTATAGATCTGGTTCATGAGTTCATACAGCATCAGGGATTTAAGCTGTTTGAGGTAACAGTGCTTCAAATGGAATGGCTGTGCATGAAGAATGAAGGAGTACCTGGGGAAGCCTCAGAGCATCTGAAAACCCTGATCAACAGCATCATGAAAATAATCAGCACTGTCAAAAAGGTGAAATCAGAGCAGCTCCATCAATCAATGTGTACAAGAAAGCGGCACAGACGATGTGAGTACTCTCACTTCATGAATCACCACAGAGATCTCTCTGGGCTCTCTGTATCTGCCTTTAAAAACCAAACTTCCAAAAACCCTTTTGAAATTATTGATGGAGAAGTTCATTACCCTGAGAGATGCTGTTGCATTGCTGTTTGTGCACACCAGTGTTTGCACTTGTTGCAACAAGTTTCTTTGAGCAGTACCTGTGTTGAGATTCTCTCAGGTGTACATAACGTAGGAATATGTTGTTGTATGGATCCAAAGTCTGTCATTGTCCCATTGCTCCATGCTTCCAAACTACCAATATTAAAAAACTTTCAACAGCACATACTGAACATCCTTAACAAGTTTATATTGGATCAACTGGGTGGAGCAGAAGTATCTCAAAAAATTATGCAGGCAGCATGCAATATATGTACTGTTGATGGTGATCTACTCACTCAGCTGGAAGATGCCTTGCAGGGCAACGCTAGTGATGCTAGTCCTGCATCTAGTTCCTCTTGCAGAGTTCAGGGAATTCTGCCTAGCACTGGATCTGAAGATATGTTGTTGAGATGGCATGCACTGGAGGCTTATCAGGACATTGTTTTTGAAGAAGACAAACTACGTGGCACACAGATTGCAAGCCATATTTGCCACTTAATTCAGAAAGGAAATGTAGTGGTCCAGTGGAAATTATATAACTGCATTTATAATCCTATGCTTCAGAGAGGAGTTGAGCTAGCTTGCAATGCTCAACAAGGACTTGGACTAAGTACAACTGATAAATACACATGCAGTTACCATAGCCAGAGTTTGCCTTCTGAAGTACTTCAGGTTTATTTGCAGATGCTGCCTGTGTTGCTTAAATCCAGGTTGGTTGATTTTGTTTATTATTGGAAAACATGCTAATTATGTAGGTATCTTTGTATATTTGTTACTGATCAGAACAGAAGTCTTATTTGAACTCTAGGCAGTGTTTGGATATTGCAGGTGGCAACAAGGTAAATGCACAAGTAACATAAGATACATGCCTAGATTGATAAACCAGAGAAAGTGAGGGTTCTTTACTCATGAACTATGGTCTTTAATAAGCCAAAGTGTGTAGAAACAAATAGAAATCTTTGTCCAGCATGGCATGCTCTCTGCCTCTTTGTTCCTCCTGCTAAAATTAGTCAGGAATGTTGAACAGATTGATATGTAATTTTTCTGTGGGAACTAGACTTGGTTTTCTGTTTCCCTTTTCCTTCTAGAATGGTTGCTACAGAAACCGCCTTTCAAAAATAAGGCTGGATATTTACTTGTCCTGAAGTAACTGTTTTCTAATTTACAAAACATGGTTTAAAATCAAAACCGCAACAACCCCAGAACACAAAAACCTGACAAACATTCTTCCAAGGCATGAAATAGAAACTTTCTATTTATTGTTGGATTAATGAAATAGTTGTTTAATACAACATATGAAAGTTTTCTCAGAATATGAATGTCATTTTGTTCAGGAAAGGTACTAATTTTATTTCTGTTGGATTTCTGCAGTGAATTTAGTGGGGTTATCCAAGACAATTACAAAGAATAGACTAGTATTCCAGTTTATGTAAAGGGATTGTCTAATACAATTTTAACTTATTGCCTAACCTACACTGTATCAGAAGCTATTAATTTTTGAAAGTACACTTAGTGGCAAAGAGGCAAGAGGAGTAAAGCTTAGATTTAAAGAAAATTTAAAATATCCCATTTTTCTATTGGCTTATAGATGGGAATATGCAAATAAATTATTCACTTGATTCTGGAGTAACTTGATTAGTGTAAAAGCTGTTCCTGTGGGAAGGAGATGGGAGACTAAGTAAGGCAAATGTCTATAAGCAAACATAGTATGCTAAGAGGCGTACAGATCCTTACTCCAACTTTTGAATGAACTTAACATATACTTTGAGAATAGAAAAACAGGAAAAACGGACTTGGAAACAAATACACAAGAAGGTTTTTTTTACATTGGACATGCTGGCATAACAATTGCACAGAAAGTTGTGTTTGAAAGGTATTCTTGAATTCTCTCTGCAAGACGTCATCCACACAACTAAGAGACATAACTAGGAAAATATCTTCAAGTTTTAGAAGGAATCTCTGCTTTCTGCTGAAATCACAGAGCGGAGAACTAAAGATAATTACTAGCTCCAATTGCTAATAAAAAGCTGGGTAGAGGAAGTACCACTACAGAGCGAATGTCATAATTGAAGTTAATTAATGTTTTGAACATCATATATGTTTGTGGTCTACATTTTAGAGGGAATATTTCCTCCAGTATATCTTACAAAAAAAGTTGAATTTTCCACTACTAGTTGGATGATGCTTACTTGAGATTCTAGAGTACTGCACGCAAGTTCCTTTTGTCTTTAATTTACAGTAATTTATAGCAGTTATTGAACTACGTGAATTTGTGGCAGATTCATAAGGTAACTCTCATGCTTTATTTTGCAGGGTAGTTAGAGACCTGTTTCTGAGTTGTAATGGTGTGAGTCAAATGATTGAGTTAAATTACTTAGATACATTAAGAAGCCACTCTTTGAAAGTGTTAGAGACTTTGATACTCTGCCTTGGTGATCAGCAGAAAGACCAAGCAACACCAGAACTGGAAGGCCCAAACAGTGAACAAAAGGAATCTGCATCTGACTTGCCTGCTTCTCTTTGTAGCCAGCATGCTGTTTCAGAAGTTCCTCAAAGCCTGAGCAAGTTTTATGCTGACTTGAAAGAGGCTTACCCAAAAAAGAAAAAGTTTGTGAGCCAAGACATTCATGTCAACACAATAAACCTGTTCCTCTGTGTTGCTTTTTTGTGTGTAAGTAAAGAAGCAGATGGTGATCTGGATTCAGCTAATGACTCTGAAGATACGTCAGGATATGACAGTACAGCTAGTGAGCCATTAGGTCACAAACTACCATATCTGTCACTGGAAAGTCTTACTTTGCCCTCATTGGAACATGTTCATAGGGCTGCAGATATTTGGTCCATGTGTCGTTGCATCTATTTGTATAGTTCAGTTTTCCAGAGACAGTTCCATAGACTTGGAGGCTTTGAGGCATGCCATAGGTTACTAATTTTGGTAATTCAGAAACTTGGAAAAATTAAGGAAAAGGAGCAAGAGAAGATAGAGAGAGTATTGAGTGAAAACAGCAGAAGTTCACATGGGAGTCCTTGTACTGAGCTTCTTGAAAAGGATGATTCTGTCCTGCTGGCTAAAAGCAGAGAGGTGACACAACTGGAGCTTGATAATTCTGGCAGTCTTGCTGGTGTGGAACAGCTGGTGCCTGATTCTGTCTCCTGTGACAGCATCTTGAGTAGGGAACACTCTTCAGTTACTTCAGTTGCCAATCTTGAAGCAATAAAGACTTCTGTAAGAGGAGAGACTGAGTGGGCACTTCATGGTATCAGACTTCTAGAGGCTCTGCTGACCATCTGTCTACACAGTGCAAGCACCATGCAGAAGATGGAGGTGGAGATGTTTCACCAGGTACTGTGCAACTTCCCTTAGTTTATTTTGCTCATACCTGTTAAGTACAATAATATTTTAACACTAATTTAGTGAAAAGTTCTAGAGAGGGAAAAAGCTTATGCTTTTCTTATGGTACCATATTTTGTGTAGAACTGAAAGCATACAGTTAAATTATATGCTTACTATTTGGAGTAATGGTCCTCTCAAGTGGTACTCTATTTGGAAGAGTATTCAGTGGATAATGTGTGTGCCAGGGATGCTGCACTAGGGCTGTGTAGACAAGATTGTATATAGTAACACAGTTTTTGATGACTGTTCCGAGCAGAGCACAGTGCTTGAGAAAGGAGTATTGCAGGGCACAGATACTGAAAGGACACATAAAAAAAAAATACTACTTAAGCCTTAGAGGTGAACTAATTCAGTGTTCCACAAAAAGTTGTTAATTCATAGGAGACAACTTCACATTGCTTTAATGTTTTAATTGCTATCTTGAATTTTACTTGGCAGTTTGTTACAAAAGCGGGAGGCCTTAAGTAGAAGAAGTTCTGTCCAGACAGAACTGCAGTTTTCAGTTCTATTTTTGTGATCTTGGACGTGTCATCCTCTTTCTTCTGAACTTGTCGTGATGTTTGGGTGTGGTTTTGAATGCACGGTGTACCTGAAACTGTTTCAAGGTCGTTTATTTTTGAAATAGTGCTTTCACCTGCAAATTTTGAGTAATAGCATTTTGCCATATTTTTTCAGAATGCAGATTCCAATTAAATCTGTTGTGGCAAACAGGGTGAATCCTTCTTGTTTCAGGAGACTGAATGAAGTGTAACTGACAAGTTAGATTAGTGTAGGTGGAAGGAGAAGTTCTTAAAGTACTAGACTATTTCTGTTAGCCAAAATATAGTATAACATGGATCAAAATGTTTGTCTCCCCCAAGACACAGAATACCTGTGTGGATGATATCTTACTTGAAATAAGAGAGCAGCTTGCTCAATCAAAAGTGATAGAAACTGACTTGGCAAAGCCTCTGTTTGATTCACTGCTTCGTGTTGCATTGGGTGCTTTTTCTGCTGATCTGGATCATTCTGAAGAAAAAATCGAAAAGGTATGAAACACTAAGCAGTCTAATGTGAATAATGCAAGATTTCCTTAGGTTTATGTTGTCTGGGTGTTTTTCAACTCTATAGGAAATGTTTAAATGTCTTTGACTACTGGAGCAGTTGAAAATACATTCTCTGCTTCTCATGTGTAAGTGCTGGTTATTGATGTGGTCCCCTCATTTACTGCTTGGAAATGAGCCATGGAACAAAAAGTAGCAAGTTCAGTGCTGCTATTCTTTTTGCTATTTCATCTTGCGACAAACTGCATAAATGACAAACTCTCAAAGGAAGAGCTTCAAACAGGGATGTTGAGTGACCTTACCGCCTGAGGGTGAATGTCGAGGTGCATGCTGATAGTGATTTTTGGAAGCGCAGTTATTCTTAATGCACTGACCACCTGCTTACTAAAACTTTGATTGGGTAGTTAGTAAGGAAAATCCATCTTTGCAGATTCAGTTTTTTTGTGTAAGAATGATGTGTTCTTAACGTATCTCAAGTTTCTTGTAAGTGTATGATTACTTTGTTTCTTTTGCCAATGGGCTTGGAGAAAACGGGCATTTGGAAGGTTTTCAATGATTTGCTTTTCTGATCCAAAGATTTATTTTTTTTTTTCCCCTGACCAATAATAGTCTATTTGCTTGATGTATCGTACAGACTCATTACACTGAAAAGGAGCCCGTGTCACAACCTGGAGAAATTTCTGAAGAAACTGAAGAATCACAGTGCTGTAGTCTTAAACTTTTTGCTGAAGAGGAAGGATATGAAGCAGATAGTGAAAGTAACTCTGATGATAGTGAAACCAGGGATGAAGGTAAATGTGAACTTTCTGAACATGCAAAGCAGTTCTTTATGACATTAGCAAAGTGTTTCTTTTGAGATGTACCAAAACAGGGCAAGTATCAGATACCTTTAACAGATAGAAATAACTTTTTTTTCTTTAAGTACAAAGTGGTTGTAGATGGAAAGATAATGAATATTCTTACTTGTTACAGAAACTATTCTATCTTGGTTGTCTTGGTTTATGTGACTCTTGTTCTAAAGTCATGTGGTCTAAGAGCTCCAAAGATGTTTATCAGTAGTTTGTTTGAAATTCAATGCCCTGTTTTTATTTTTAGAATTATCTGGGGGAAATTAAATAATCTAATTAAATTATAGAATACCAGGTTGGAAGATACCTCAATGATATCTGGTCTAACCTTCTTTGGCAAAAGCATGGTCTAGATAAGATGGCCTGGCTCCCTTTCCAACTGAGTCTTAAGTGTCCAATGTTGGGGAATCCACCACTTCCCTGGGGAAATTATTCCAATGACTGATTGTTCTCATTGTGGAAAACTTTCCTCTTGTGTCCATATAGAATCTCCATGAGAGTAACATGTACCCATTAACCTCCATTTTGTCCAGGTGACTCCTTGGAAAAAGGGGATATCCATTTTCTTTGTAGCCACCTTTTAAAAACTGGAACATAGTGATAAGGTCTCCTCATAACTTGCCTTTTCTCAAGGCTCAACAAACACAGTTCTTGCAACGTTTCCTCCCATCATTTTTCCATAGCGGGACCAAAACTGAACAGTGTTCCGAGTGAGGCCTGACAAGTGCTGAGTAGAGTGGGATAAAGGTTTTTTTTATCTCTGCTGGTGACACATTTGTTGATGATGTGAAGCAGGTAACACACAAGTACTGCTGCAATGCCAAGCAGCGGAAGGAGTTCAGAAAATTTATTCTCAAGTTGAGAACGCTAGGCTTACAAGGCAAAAACTTGTAGCAGTGCTGCAAAAAGCACTGTCCCAGAAAGACATGCCTCCTGTTTCCTTCAAGGCTTTTTTTCTTCTCTGGCCTTCTTGACTCCCAGGCCTGTAACATCTGTTTATCTCTCCTCATTCTAGAGAGAGAGCCTGCATGCTTTCTCAGGAATGCAGAAAGAAAAAAGGAAAAACGTCCAACTATCTTTAAGAAAGGTACTTCTTAGGCAGGAAAGACCTCCTAAGTGAAACAAGCCTTAACCTCCTCGTTATAAATCTTCCAGAAAGGTATCTGCACTTAGAACATAGCCCAGCATCCTGGTGATTTTTCATGTCTCAGCAGCATACTGTTTGCTCATACTGAGCTTGTTGTCCACTGGGACCCCCAAGTCCCTTGCCACAAAGCAACTCCACAACTGGGCAGATCCCAGTCTGTGCTGCACTCTTGGATTATATTTTCCCATGTGCAAGACATTGCATTTTTTCTTATTGAACTTCATAAGGTTCTTGTCAGCCGACTCTTAAAGCCTGTCCAGGTCATCCTGTAGCCCAAGTGTCCACTTCCCCACTCAGTTTGGTATGCTCAGCAAACTTCACCAGGGTAGACTTGACAGAACACTTTGGAAGATACTAAACAGCTTTGGGGCAATATCAATCCCCTGGGGACTCCACTAGTGACAGCTGTCAGTTTGAAAAGGGGCCATTTACCACCACACTCTGGTGTAGCCGGGCAGACAGTGCCCACCCACTGCACAGACCCTTGCTCTCAACTGTAACACAGCAGTTTCTCTAGATGAGTCTGTAGAAAGTTGTATTGAAAGCCTTGGAGAAATCCAGGTAGACAATGTCTACTACTTGCTCCACATCAATCAAACAGCTTGATTGTAGGTGATCAACTTTGTCAGGCACAGTTTAGCCTTGTTGACTGCATGCTGGCTTTCCCAATCACATGCTTCATTTGAGTTGTGATAGCCCCCTTGTTATACAACGTACCCCTTTTATATTCAGTCAACGATTGATGTGCCCATATCTTGCTGTATTCTGTTTGTGTTATTAATTTTAAACATGAATTTGCTTTAATTTTTTCCTTTGTGCTGAACACATCTAGATACTTACCTTCTGATATGAGGTCAGCATGAGCAGTAACAGCCTTTAATAGAACTGCATTAAACTGTTGCTTTCTATCTGCATGACTAGACTTTATCAATAGATACATAACATTTTTAAAGCATTTCTGAATTAAAGAGTTCATCTGAAATACTTACGAAACAAATCTATAACAAATAGTTTTAAGTAATGTGTTTTAAAGTCACTTCAAGATGTAACAGCAGACACATGTTTGTTTTCCTGGTTTTGGTTACTATGCAAGTGTTTTGTCATGTGCATTTTTCTAAGTTAACTAAACTGCTTCCCCCAACTTTTTGACATGAAATAATTTAAATTTATTTTCTTTCTTGACAGGCTCAGAGTTTTGTATAGGAGTTTGAGGCTCTGTTACAATGATTTTACTGTCATGTTTCATGATTTGCATTTTTCACACCATTACTCTGTGTGTCCAGTTCCCAAGAAATAAGGGTACATAGTATAAGAGCACGTAATGGGAGAAATTGCATCCTCGCCCTTTTGTATTAGCAGGGAAATAGGAAAATCAGAAGCAGAATAAAAGATTATGCTAACTTCTTATAAGCTAGTGGCTATTTTTGGTTTGTACTTATGAGAAGGCTGAAGAAAGTATGTCCTTGAATGTTCTTCTTAAATCATGCAAACGGTATTCAGCTGAATAAGTTTCAGTAAGACAAGTGTTTTTTGTTTTGATTTTTTTTCAGGAGCAGACACAAAGGCAGAACCAGGATGTACTGGTCCTTCAGGTTATTTTAATGACTTAACTGAAAACATCAATCAAGGAGAATTAATGTATCCTGAAATCTGCATGTTAGAATTAAACTTACTCTCAGCTGGTAATGCAAGTTTGGATGTGCTTGCTCATGTATTCCAAAGCTGCCTGAAAATCATCAGCCAGAAGGAGAGAAATGCCACTCTGCTTATAGAACAGGTAAAAATGTTAATAACAAAGGCAACAATCTAGAGGTTGTGTATCTTTTCTTCAGTTTTGTAGTACCAGTCAACCTAATATAATGATCTTGAATATTCTCTTATAGGATTTGATAAGATCTGAAACTGTGCAAATGCCTGATAGTGTCAGTTGCATTGCATGTAAGCTACCAGAAACAAAGTAACATGTTGAAAGATACTTGACTCACAGAACTTTTGAGATTCCTAGGAGTCTTACTTCAGCAAGACTCTTCAATCACTAGGGCTATAGCCAGAGATTTAATGAATGTCAGGGCATTAAGAAAAGGACAGATATCTGCTTGTATATGTATGTATGTAAACATTATACACTTGTATGTGTGGAATATGTACTTTTAGAAACTGTGAGTCATGCACCCCAAAAATATTTCATGTTTTCATTCTTTCTGAGTTTATGTGAGAAATGGGTTATGCAACTCTTGATATCCTCCTGATCCTTTGGAATTTCTGATAGATAACCTCTTTGCTTTTTAATAACTAAATTCAATGTGCCTCTTGCAAAAGAGAATCATTTGAATTTTGAAATCTCTCTTCTGCAACTGAACTGTACAGAACATGAATATGGAAATGTTTTATATTTGTCAATGAAAAATTTCAAGGAATTATCATTAAAATCAATATCATGCAGGAATTGATAGAAAGAATTTATTTCTTAATTCTTTAAGCTGGTGTATATTCTTCAGGTATCCATTTTCTGTGTTTGATGGTTGGGTTTTTTGTTTGTTTGTTTGTTTTTTAACAGGGAGCTGTTAAACATCTTTTGGGAGGATTTCTGAATATATTGACACAAACAGAGTCTAGTTTTCATGGTGAGTTAAAAGTCCAGGTAGCTTAAATATGTTTTCATAATTTAATGTATATACAATCAACGTTTTAATTCACAGTTTGTAAATGCAGAGCTGACAAAGGAAATTCATTGGCATGTGTGAATTTATGCAGCTGCTTTTTTAACTAATAAGAAATGTGTGCCATTTTAGTGTAAATATAGGGTTATTTCTGAGCTAGTGGAAATGTTATTTAAACAAACATGAGCAGATTAGAAAATGAGAGTTGAAATCTTAAATAATACTAGTGTGACAGTGTTAAAGATTGCTTGGAAAAATAGCAGCTGATCGAATTCTCACTCCATCACCACACAAGTTCTTATTTCGTTGTGACATGGGTCTTGATGATGTCTTGAGTTTTATTTCTAATTGAAAAGCAGCTAGCTAATCCAAGAATGTGGAAGCAAATTAAATGCTTGCCGTAAGATAGCTTCATATAATGGTGTTTCACAGCAGGAAATAAAAACCGATCCCAGAACTTGGATCCCTGGATTTGTGTGGAGAGCCTTTGCAAGGTAGATGCTAGGTTCCCAGGCATTCAGATTCCACTTTGCAAACCTGGGAGCTAGATTAGGCATAGCCATGTAGGTTCATTCAGTGACACTTTGAATGGTAGTGTCAGGAACTACTGTTGGTTCTCTCTAGAATTAGTCTGGTAATCATTATTGCTTCCTTACTTTAAAATGTTTTTGTAAAACCCTTTGAATTCCAAGTTAATCTTTCCTCATAATAGCATTTTGAAATGAATTTTTAAAGCTTAAAAAAAATTCTTTACAAGAATATTACTGTCTCCTTATTTTTAGCATGTCAGATGGTGCTGGTAGATCTGCTAGTTTCCTTGATGAGTTCACAGACATGTTCAGAAGAGTTAACTCTTCTTCTTAGGATATTTTTGGAGAAGACACCTTGTACGGTATGTATGGAGTAGCACATAGCAAAATTCAGAGACTTAATGAGAAAAATGAAATAATAAGAAAATATTTTTGTGTCCAAAATTTTTGAGAAATAAGACTATGAACAGCAACAGCCGAACTGATCAGAACAAATAAAATTTGGTTGCTGAAATAATTCTTAAAACAAGAAAAAGAAATAGGAGATAAGAATAGAGGGTTTTGAAGGGCATGTTGATCCTGTGGGACTCACTTCAGCACAAGAAACCAAGATTCCTCTTGAGGAAACTGACATAGTGGTTATGGATGACAGAACATTAATATTGTAAAATTTGAAGTGATTCCCTTTAAGTTATTAGATATCTCACTATTTCAGGTATGCTTTAGCAGCAGGAATTACTTTCAAAAATGCTAGAAGCTGTTTTTTTGTGTATCGGTTGAATCTACTGTTTGTGTGGGATATACTGCTGAACACACTCTGGTTTGTGTGAGTCTGTAGAAAAATACAAGTAGTAGAAAATAAAACATTACTGTGGAGTTTGAAACAATACCGAATGAAACAAAGAGTCACAAGTCAGGGGTTTTTTAAGCTTGTAATAACTGGCCGAGTGACTAGAGAAACGTTTTGGTTAAGGGCTTAGCTGGTGTTGTTGCTGATTATGCAATAAGAAATTGATGGCCTGTATGTGCATTCTTAACCAGGCTCAGACATGGGGTAAAAAGGTGTGGTCTTTTGTTACAATGTAAGTCAATCTGTTAGTGCATAACAAAAGTGAGATGGCAATGACCACCTGCTTTGGTTCTGCTGTTTCCTGAGCATGGTAACTTGAAGACTGATCTGCCCAGACTAAACCACGAAAGCTCTGTCAAGCCAGAGCCTGTTGAAGCCGCTACCCCACTCTTTGCAAATGCATATCAGTTTGGATATGAAAGTCCACCTCTGACGGAAAAGCATGAATCCAAACTTAAATAAGGAATAGGCTTCTGTTTTGGTTACATGATGCTTGACAATGTGGTGTAAACAGTTTAATTTTTTTTCTCATTTATTTGGTTTGTTTCTTCTAGGAGATACTACTCAAGGGTGTATTGAAGATCGTAGACACTAATATTTATATGAGCCCATTACAGTACCTTTCCTTCCCTTTGGTACAAGGCACAAATTTGAACAGTAGTTCTTCACAAAAGTGTACTAGCACTTCCAACAGCAAAACTGCTGGACTGCTTAAAAGAGCAAGATTTTCACAGAGCAAGAAGGAGGCAGATAGTGAAAATTTGAGTCACCAGCTGCTTTCTTCTTGGCATGTAGCCCCAATTCACTTACCTTTAGTTGGACAAAACTGTTGGCCACACATGTCTGATGGCTTCAGTGTCTCGCTGTGGTTTCATCTGGAGTATGCTCATGAAACAGAAAATGCAACAGAAAAGGGGAAGAAAGTCAAGAGAAGAAGCAGACTCATAGCTGTAAGAGAAAACAGTTTTGACAGCACAGGTGAGGATATACTACTTCCTGTTTCTGTTTGGGTAGCACTGAATTATTCTGGTCACAAATATTACTAATCTCTGGCCATATACATAAGTTGGAATTTTTTTAATGGTGGATTTTAAACAGCAATGGTAGTATCTCTGATTTTTCTTGGAGTAGTGTGTCATATACTTAAGGACTAGGTCAGGAATTGTTTTATTTATAAGTTAGGTTGATGCTTGCTTCCTTAGAAATTTGGCATTCTCACTGATTTTGTAACTTCAGTAAAATATCTCTATCTTACTTCATATTATGATGAAGAAAATACGAGATGCTACAGCTGAATCGTCATGGGAAAAAACTGCTCTCAAGTTTACTTGGTTTTGTGTATGCATAATGAAGTCTCAGGCTGACTCAGTATAAATCCTCCTAACTTGCCTTGTGTCCCATTGTAAATGCCAGTAGCTGTACAGTATTGTTCTGTCTATACATTGTAGAGGCACACCTGCTCTCAAACTGTTCTGAGCAGAATCTTTTGGATTATAATTTGTAGGAGGAAAAATTCCCTAAGTTATTTAAAATTTCTCCCATTCACAACACTTGGAATACCTGTAGGTTTACTGTGTTTAAATAAAAGGACAGAACCCAACCCATAGTCTTGTAACTCACTAGAGCTACTTTTGTTAGAAGGTCTGTGCCTTTGCTTGGCAGAGTTAAAATAGTCAATACAAGATCATGCTTCATGATTTGTGAAGAAAAATCTGAAGACTAACAGTTCAACATAGGAATGTAATATGATACAGCATGTGAAAAGCATCATTGATAGAGTGTATTCAGCTCAGTGGATTTACATAATTCCAAAAAACCCATGAGGTGCTGAGTTAATGTCAAGTTCTTCTGTTTTGATTTGAGACCCAGGTTTCTGAGGAAAATCATGCATATTAGTCAACCCACTTTTTAAAAAAAAAGAAGAGGCGGGGGGGGCGGCAGACACGGGGATGGGACAAAACAACAAAAAAACCCTTCAACCAAATGAAAATATTTTTATGCAGTACCTGAACTGTTTTTCCACACTTAAATGATATCTGGTGTGAAAGGCATTGTTGTTGTATTGTAACTGTGTGTAAATATGTTTATATTTCTAGAAGAAATGAAGTCAGTGGGAATGGAATACCTAAGCCTGGGAGAGAAACTTCTTGAAGATGGTTGTATTCATATAATTTCATTGGGTTCCAAAGCATTAATGATTCAAGTATGGGCAGACTTGAATACTGGAGCATTCATATTTCGGTATGATGTTTTGGTCCAAAAGCAGTCCTGTGAACATATTGTATTGTTACTTCCAGTAGCAGCCTGCAAGAAATACTGCTTGAGAGTAGAGAACTAATTCTATACTAGAGATATCTTGCACACTGATGGGGGGACATCAAGGAAGTTTATTAGATACAGATTCTACAGGGTTACTATTTTAAAGTGTCAGGGTCTGGCTTTGCATGTTTCACGTATAGTTATGTGTAAATAATTGCCCAAAGTAAGATGCAAGGTCAGTCATAAACATAATGCAGTGGAAGGTAGCAATTCAGGCTTTAATGAAATGACACAATAAATGTAAAAAAAATTCTTGCAGCTGCAGGTTCTCACACCTCAGGTGTGAAAATTGCTGTTGTGTAATACTTATTGTGGCAGTCTTGGTTTTAATCTTATAAACACATTTTAGCCCAAATTTCGTTCTCATAAGTAATCTATCCTTAAAATGTGTTTAAAGCTGCAGTTTTATAACACTTTATTTCACTGTTCAAAGCAACTGTATTTTTTCAATAAGCTGAATTTAAGTCCTCTGTAAAACAGAGGTACTATCGTTATCTTAAATGTAAGCAGATTTATATAGACAAGTTAAATAACTTAGTTGAAACTATCATGTCAGGATTTCCTTAGCTTATGCTGAGCACTCCAAAAATAGAACTGTGATGAAAAACATTACCTGTGAAAGTCAGAGTGCAATCTTGAAGTAACTGAGGTCAAAAGTTGCAGATTTGAGGCTTAAAATGCAAATATGAAAACAAGCATACATACTCATTTTTCCTCTTCTGTTGTTTTCATAGTATGTGCATGGATCCAAATGATGAGATGAAAGCTGGCTTGCTGGCACAGGCTGAATCTCCAGAGAATGTATTCCTTTTGGGCAGGTGGCAGCATTTGGCATTGAAATATCTGCAGAAGCCAGAGGGCAAGAAAAATATCCATGGAAAGCTGTTGCTGTGGGTTTCTGGTCAGAGGTAAAGAATACATTAGTTGTACCTAAACTTATCTTCTAAAGATATTATCTGGTGGGAAAACATCAGCACTTTTTTGGCACAAGCTCAAGTTATGATTGAGTAGTCTTTGAGAAGGGTAGGAGAGGGAGGTGTGTTACACTGCTAGGAATTCTCTAGAATAGTTGTGATTGCTTTGAGAATCATCAGTTTATACCATGGACTGGTGCAGACATCACTGTTACTCTTCAGCATGAATAAGTGAAAGAGACAAGTACTACAAGATCTGGAGTAAGACCCAAAATAAAATGTGGCATGAAGTTAGCAGTAGCATAATGTCTCTGGTTCAGAATCTGAATTAAGGAGGTATAGATCAGGTACTGCCCATGTTGTTGAAAACAGTAATTAAGAGGAGAAGGGTATCATTTTGTTCCACTGAGACAAATGGAAAGCGGATAATTTAAAAAGTATTTCATACAAGATTGGAACTGCCAGTGGGAAGTACTATTTTTTCCACTGCAAAGCTAAGGTTCGTGCACCTAAATGAGGTACCTGATGATAAGTTGGGTGGGCCTGTGCCTGCATGAATTATTCATTGGTTAGAGAAAAAGGTATTTATTAAATATCACAGTCCTTATCCTTTCTTCCTGAAGTCCAGACTGTAGAGGCTATATTCCATCTGTGTATGCTGGTATGCAGTAAAGTCCAAATATGGAGATACAGGGGGAAGCTAAAAGTTCTGCAATGTTCTGCACACATGCAGTTATTGAAGCCCCTCTACATACAGTTAGTTGCTAGTTTAAAGATAGTTAAGCTATTTCAGGAAGCTTTGAATGACCTTTTACAGTCCTGTCAGTCTGTTTATGTAAAGGCACGTAAATTTAATTGGATGCTTTCTGAAAGCATCAGGCTTATTGCCCATGGCTGTGCAGCACACTAGTTCTGACAATGTTCCCTGATAGAAGCAAATCCTTAACATGGTGCTTTCCAGCACATGTGAACCATGGTTTTCATTATGTGACTTAGCATAGTCATAGGCCTTTGGCTTCTTAGGAAGAGTAGAAATGCTTGAAAAATTGTGTTTTAGAAGCATATATAGTGAGTTACCTGTGTTTCCTTGGAACTCTGTACAGTATCTGAGTACAAATATTATGTAACTGAGTCTTAAGGTGCCTAGAACTTGAAGAGGACTTGAGTCATTTAATGGTGATGACAGCATGCCTTCTCATCTAGTAAATATTAAAGTGAATGTTAAACCAAAGCTGAGTATCTTAGCAATTTTGACCAGTTCTTAATATTTAAACTTCTTTGTTTGTATATATTTTTAGGAAATGTGATATTGATTTAGATTTCTCACTACCAAGGAAAACAAGCTTATCATCTGACAGTAACAAAACATTTTGTATGATTGGCCATTGTACATCATCTCAAGAAGAATTACTTCGATTGTCGGGTAGATGGGATCTTGGAAATCTGCTTCTATTTAATGGTACCTTTTGTATGCTTTTTTCTTGAATAAGTCTTCATTTCCTTTTCCCCCTCCAAGATCAAAGGCTTATTTTGATATTTTTTTAAACATGCCAAGCTTTTACAGTAAAACCAAGAATATATTCTTAATCAGCATATCAGGGAGAAAGTAGGCAAATGTATCAGTACTGGGTACTTTAGTGTGCCCTTCTGTCCTATTCTCTTGCTTTCCTTTTAGTGATGTAATTGGTAAAAATTACAGTTATTTTAGTGGGTTTTAAAATTTCTTTAAATAATACTTTGGGGTGTGGGGTGGAGACATAGTGGTGTTCTGTTTTCTTTGTTTTTTTTTTTTAAAGCACTCAGTCTCTCTTACCTGGAAAACTGATGTCATTTACCTGCTTTTAAACTACTAGCTTCAAATTACTTAAAGCATACTAAAAAAATCTGTGCCACTGAATGCTCTGAGTTAAGCATACTCATTCCTGAACCTACTGATGTTACTTTAGAGATGTCTTAGATTCTCCTCCTTTCTTGGGAGGTTTTATCTCGTACTTGTAGGTGTTTGCTTACTGCTGAAGGCTGGAACTCTGCTGCTTGTCACCTGGTATTTCAGGTGTAGTGGCCCAGTCAGGGCTACTCCACAAGTGAGATCAGTTTGCCCTGGGTGTGTGCTACATGCAGGTCCTGTGTGCGCAGATGTAACACATTTGTGTGTGCTGAAGGCAAGATGCTTGTCATAAATATAACCTGGTGAAATCTCTGTGCCATGTGCCTACAGTCTGCATAACTGGTGTATCTAGAGCCCTGGATTTACTGCTATACAGTTGTCATGCTACGTAGCATACATCATGTTGTCATGTACATCAGACCTATGTCCTTCTGGATGCTTCTTTTGAATTTGAATTCTCACAAATAGATGGCTGAGATGTGCTTTCCAGAAAGGGGAGGAAGGTTCATTTGGCCTTTTACTTCCTTGTGTGTGTTTTTTCCTTTCTGAAAGTCATAGTGAGCTGTTGTCATTGCATCCTCTACCTAACTTTCCAAGACAATGTAGCATGTTTTTGCTATCCACTGAAGACTTTGTAGAGGCTTGGATAGATGACTTTTCAATTTTAAAACATGAAATTATTCAGAGATGTTGATCTCCAGTTCATGCAGAACATTTCCATGACTCAGTTGCAGTTCCCTTTGCCACTGGCCTGTGATGTGTCAGAAGTGAATTCTGCTTTATGGTGCCCTAAAGAGTTAACAGATTGTTTTTCTGAATTTTAGGTGCAAATATTGGACCAGAGGAAGCATTTTACTTATACACATGTGGGCCAGACTTTACATCTGTAATGCCTTGTAAATATGGCAAAACACTGACTGACTGCTCTAAGTACATAAGTAAAGAGATTCTTCAATGTGAACAAGTTAAGGAGCTCTTCATGACAAGAAAGGAAGTGGATATAGGGCCTTTGATTGTAAGTTTCTACTTAAAAATGGTTCTTAACCTCTTAGGACTGATTAAGAAATTGGGAACAAGTTTCCTGCTGTCTCTCAAAGTCCTTCACTTGATCAAAGCAGACGGGAGCACATCCTGTTCTTGTTAAAATCACTGCAGGGTTCTTCCCACTTATTTTAGTGGGAGTTGAACTGCACACAGGGTGCCCATTTCACCTTACTTTAGGTTGGATTCTGGAAGTTTCCAGGTGTTCCAACATCTGTAATACTATATTAAATTGTATCAGATAAACAGACACCTCCAAAAGCTCTAGGATGGATACATAAAGAAGATTCCTTCCACTAGTGTAAGATAGCCAAGGACAGCCTAATTAACCTATTAACATTAAAACTGAGAGGGGAGGAGAAAGGAGGCTTCATCTGGCTTTAACAGGGAGTAAAAGAATTAATCTCAATTCTTTGAAGGGTTTGGGAGAGTAAGTTTGCATCAAATTTGGCTGAAAAGTTGTTCTCTAGCTGGCAGATCTTAGCTTTTCTCACCTTCCCTGACTGAAACAGCCATACCAGATGCAGGTGTAAATATAGTTACACTAGAAAACAAATAAAGTAAAGCTTGCTTATCAGTGGAGCCTGCTATATTTTGGGAATTCATACACTAGTAATTCCTGCTGTATGAATTGTTTCCACTAGAAGGATTTTTCTGATCTGTAGGCAAAGGGTCATTCTGTCTGGATATGATCCTTGTAAATAATGGTACTAAATTTTGAATAAGAAGGAATGAACGGGATAAGTAAAAGCTTAGCAAAGTAGTCATGCAACTTTTAAGCTTATTTTGCCTTACAGAACACTAAGTAGCCAGAGAGAAGAACCATGTGCTTGAGTGATGAACTAATCTTTGCACTTTTGCAGAGAATGCAAGTGCCTTAAATGAAATTACTTCTCTATTTTAAATAAGCTTCTGAATACGACCATTTTACATTTTCTGTGAATATTAGTTGATTCCTTTCCATAGGAGCTTTGGTTTTTGTTTAAGTCTCTTCATTGATGGAATGTGTTTTATTGAGTTCCTCTATGGCAAAGCTGATTAAAGGGAAAAAATGGAGACATTTTTAAAAAACAGCAGATAACTTTCTATTTGCTACTTGCCCCATTAGAAAAGGAAACAATTTACCCAATACCTCTGGGTGCTCATTTTATTTTAAATGTATTATAACTTTGTTTTTAATGCAAGACAGTTGTCATTCTTCAGGTGATAAGAGGGAGATGCCTGGTGGAATTTTTTTAGTGCTTTGTCAACTTTGTGCTTTATCTATTGCATAAATTTGCTGAGATTTAGGAACTCTATTGCTTCTTAGTGCACATGCATCCACATGCAACTTCAGAGCATGTTAGTACTAGAGAAATGAGTTGCTGGAGTTGTTGCTACCTGTTAGGTGGCTTTTGTGTCTGGCTTTTTGTGTCCTGGATATGTGCGGGTTTTTGTATTAAACTTTATAGAAAAAAATTTAAACTTTTCTTGTTTCAGGAGAGTCTTGCTGTTGTTTATACCACATGCTGCCCTGGTCAGTACACCATATATGAACCTGTTATTAGACTGAAAGGTCAAGGGAAAACTGTACCTTCTCAGAGACCTTTCAGTTTGAAAGAAGTTCAAAGCAATGTATTGGACTCTCATCACCTAAAAGCACTTCAGCCTGTTGAATACAAAACTCTTCAGGGTATACTACATGAAATTGGAGGAACTGGTGCATTTGTTTTCCTCTTTGCTAGGGTAAGGGGGCTGGAGGGGTGGGGGTTACATGTGTGTGCATATAAAAATCCCATATAAAAGTTTCCTTGGGTAGCAAATCACAATATTCGAACTGAGGGTATCGTCATGCAGGTTGTCTTAAATTGGAAATGTAACTATAATTGCATTACGTAATGTTTTTTATAATATTGCCAGTATGTAACATGTAGTGTTACATTCTGATTTATAAATGTGACTTTTAAATGTCAAAAAGGATAATTTTTAGGGGTGTTGTAAAATTGATCATGTTTTTGGTGTCTGATTTTGAAGCACTTATATTTGTTGCATATCTTTAACAGTAACTGCAGGATACTCACAGTGCCAGTATGAGTAAATGTGAAACTACATGGTGTGTAAAGCTTTATTTTTGTCTGATAAATTGTGACAGCTTTTTTGAGATAACCATTCAGACATGTCCAAAGGCTTATACTCTCTTAAGAGAAATTTTAATTTCCAAAATAGTAAGGCTATGAGCCTTAATTTAGTTGGTACTTAACTGTGACCTTTATATGGAGAGGCTAATATTTGTTACAGGAATCTCTGAAGTACTACAGTTAATTCACAACACTAATTTAGGCCTAAAACTCGTCAGATTTATGTGTCTCTGGTATTGTTCTGAAAGATACATGGAGAGTAACAGATGCACATTAGATTATGACTATGAAGACACTGCCTGCTGCAATTTTATAATTGATAATGAAATCTGAGGAGAAAATCCTTATCAGTGTTATTGTATTGTGAAAATTTATGCTGAATGTGTGCTACAGATCCTGCTGTAGACTATTTGCATAAGTAAGGCAAGAAAACAATGGATCAGCTGTCAGGCACTACAGGTATACATGTGTATAAATATGTAGTGCAGCAGAATTAACAAGTATGTGACGAGGGAACCTACAGGAACTGAAATTCCATTAATGCGACACTTCATTCTTGTACATTTTTGATTGAAATTCTGTTTGATCATTCCTGGGGTTCAAGAATTGTGGGAAGCACAGAGGGAAGAATGGTCTGTGGCCTTCATCTATCAAACTGCTTATCTCTTTTTGGATAAAATAAAACTTTAATGTTTGGCACTTAGAGATAGGTGTAGTCTAGACCTTCAGGAACCTTGTTTTAAAGGTCTCCTTAAATATTTAAGGAACATACTTTTCCAGGGCAAACAGACTTTATTCTCATTAGTGGCTTGTGTATTTCATGACCTTGTGACTTTGTAGTGTACTAAGTGCCTTCTACTTTAAATTTATTTAGAACAGACTTTTTTTCTTAGAAAGTGATTCTTGTAATTGGATTTGTGTTCTTAGCAGATCATAATTCATCACAATAGGAATTACCACTTCAAATGTATCTGAAAGTACACACATAGACAAAAATGAAGGTTATGTACATAACCTCACACTCTTTAAATCATATTTAATCCAAAAGTTATTATTTAGGAGTGTAGCAAAATATTTTAAAGGCTTCTTCTCTAAATGTTTCTCACTTAAACTATATTATTAAATTTGCCTTTTCTTCAGGTGGTAGAGATTAGCAACTCTGAAGACACTCAGGCTTTAGCACTGCAACTTATACTATCTTTAACAAAATACAATCAACAGAGAATACGGGAGATGGACAATTGTAATGGTTATTCTATGATTCGTCGAGTGTTGATCAAACCAAAATGTGTTGTTGGATTTTGCATGCTGAAGGTAAAGTCCTCTATTAAACCTGGTATTTTGTTCAAATATTAGCACAAATGTAGAAATTTGTCTGTGATTTTTAATTCTACATTTGGAGCTGTTTTTACAAAGGCAATTTGGAGCAAGTTTGGTGTTGACCAGGTAGATGTGTCTTCCCTATAAAGTGTATGCTGTCTCTTTAAAGATTTTTTTCTTTTTTAATTATAAATTGGATAGCACAACTGTACTGCTTTGTGATTATGACACTTAAAAAAAAATTTCGCTTCTTCAAGACTCTCCTTGAAGGATGCTGCAGTGATGAGATTATCTATATAAATGAAAATGGACAATTCCAACTTGACACAGATTCTACTGCAGTTATTCAAGATGTTCAATTGTTAGAAAAATTGCTGCTTGATTGGAAGATATGGTCTAAAGCAAAGGTAAGAAACTTCATTTTGGAAATATTCCAGGTCTAAAAGTTCAATACTTAAAAAAAACCCTGTAAAGTATTAAGAGGTATGAAGTTCATGTGTTCAGCTATATGTCAGGAACTACTACACTTTTCTAAAATTAATGGTCATTTTTGTTTGAATAGCTGTTAGTAGCACCAAGCTCCCATTATCAATGATGCAGGTAGCCTTAGTGTATTAAAGTCTGTAAATGTGATGTATGCAAATGACTTGTAGTTCAATTGATGATTTTTTTTTTGCAGAGAAATTGCTAAAACTAAGGAAGACCTGCTTTATTTTGGAGTTAAACTATTGAAAATAACCATCCGGTGTTAATATAGGAAAGGAGATAGAAAACTAATTTTAGACAAGAAGTTGTGGGTTTTTGGTAGCTTAATCATTAAAATATGCTCAATTGTGTATGAGCATAACTTTTCTGAAAGTTTCTATTTCTGACCTGACTGTTTGTAGTCATTTAATTATGATCTTAGGTGCAAAACCAACCTGATTTTGTGTTTATTGTTCTTTTTTTTTTTTTTTTCCCCCTCATAGTTTAGACTCAAATATATTTTTGAAGCCTTTTCCTGTTTTTTGTTTTTCAGCAAGGTGTTTGGGAAACTCTGTTAGCTGCTCTAGAAATCCTTATCCGAGCTAACCATCACCAACAGATGTTTAACATTAAACAGCTATTGAAAGCTCAAGTGGTACATCACTTCCTGTTAACTTGTCAGGTTCTGCAGGTACTTTCACTCTGAAATCCTACTTTATGCTTGACAAATACTCAGTTTTATTTGGCGAGGGTAAACTAGAAGAGACTAAATGCTGTCAAAAAATCTACTTGAGTAATCTATCCTCTCTGCTTCCAGACCCCTTTCATCTTCGAGAGGCATTACTGCTGTAAACTGATACTGTCCAACTGGGTGCTCCATTTACTGCTGGACAGATGGGCCAGGAGGCTGTAACCATCCGGTGTGATTTTGAAACCTAGTCTGTAGGTTACGTGCACTGTCCATAGATGAGCAGGAGCTGAAATGAACTGTCCCTTTTATAGAGAGCTGAGTTCTCTTGCTGGTTCTGGTCTTTAATGAAAGACAGACGGAGTGCAAGTAGTGGACCTGTCTGTCCTGTATCCCATGAAAGCTAATAAGGCATCCAGCCTGAAGGGCTCACTCAGAGCACTCCTCTCAAAATTTTGATCCAGTAGTAGCTTTTTCCCTGGTGTGCAGATAGCTGTTCCAAAAAGGACTTAAAGGGGGAGTGCTTCACACCTTTGACAGGCACTTCCAAAGAACATGATTTTGAAATGGTTTTCCTGCTTATAGCACATACGCATTTGTGAAAATATGTGTTGTAATCCCTTTTTACTGCATTTTATATCATGCATTCTTTCTTAAAGAATTTTACTTGAACACTTGAAATACATTTTTCCCTCTCTTGATGATTTTTTAAAATATCTTAATTTTAGTATCTGTGAATTTATATTTTTTTCATTTTTGTGTGGTATTCCCTACTTTTGGAACTTGTTAGTGGTATAGTTAAGTTTTAAAATTTTGTGTATTATTGCAAATGCCTAGATACAGAATGTTTCATAGTATTTCCTGTCTTTTTTGTACATTGGGGAAAAAAAATAATTTCTTGCTTAAAAAAAGATATTCAAATTGGGCAACAATTATTTGGCAATTGAGGGGTCTGATGGAATGGAAAATTATATAAACCATTCTCTTTGTAAAAACTCACTTCAATTAACTTCATTGAGTCTTTTTCTACAGCAGTCTCAGTTAAGGTGCTTGAG
Source organism: Formicarius rufipectus (assembly GCA_013399695.1). Classification (NCBI taxonomy): domain Eukaryota; kingdom Metazoa; phylum Chordata; class Aves; order Passeriformes; family Formicariidae; genus Formicarius; species Formicarius rufipectus. Next base: position 569,002 of record VXAU01006141.1, read on the forward strand.
TACCCAAAAAGATGAAAATCATCCGAAGTTGTAAATAAGTTAATCAGTATGCTCACCTTACACTGGGGTTTCCAACAAATTTAAGTCCTATTCTAAAATCTATATTCTTTTAATAGATTCTTTTCAGCTAGCCATTATCCAACGGTACAGAATGCTTGATCAAGCAGAAATTATAAATATAATTATTAATGAAATCTCAAATGTGTATATTTATAAAAATGGCCATGGAGGTGGAAATACAGAAGAACCAGTGTGGCACTATTCAGAAAGTTATTAATGTTTGAAATGTTGTAATTGGCAACTATTAATTCCTCTACAAAATATATAATCCAATGACAATAGCCTATGCTTTCAATGGTGATTCATGTCTTAAGGCTCCAGCAGTTCAAGACAGAGTAGTATAGTATGTAGAACATTTTCATTGTCTAAAAATCGACTTGCATAACCTCTGCATTATGTTGTTTGTCTGGATTTTGAGTGAGCTGGACTTGGATAACATTGATTAGGTACAGTAGCTCCTCTCAAAGAATATAGCGTTATTAGTTGAGCTTCTTTTCTTGTCTGTTCTACTACAGTATGACATCTTAAAAAAAATTAAAGAAAATTTCTGTCAAATTAACAATACAAGTAACTTACAGTTGTACTGCTCTTTTTTTCTAGGAACATAAAGAAGGGCACCTTGCATCCCTGCCTCGGGAGGTTTGCAGGTCATTTGTGAAAATAATTGAAGAAGTTCTTGGTTCTCCCCCAGACCTGGAATTGCTGACACTGGTCTTCAATTTCCTGTTAGCTGTTCACCCTCCCACTAACACATATGTTTGTCACAATCCTACCAACTTTTACTTTTCCCTGCACATAGGTAAATATGTCACTTTTGGCCAGTAGTAAATAACAAGATAAAAATCTGGTCATAATAGCTAAACAAATCTCTTTACTGTATTATAATAATTATATATGGAAAAAATTATTGTTGAGACTTAACACTATAAACAACTTTTCTGAGAGTTTACAGTCACTTGGTTTGTTTTGCTTATTTGGAGAGTTTTCTCCTGTCTACAGCCATTTATTATCTCTGTGGTTATGGCTTTAACTTCCTTTAAAGTTTGGTGCTGCTAAATGGAGTGCATAATGTTAGCTGCCTATGTGGACACATTTGACTGTGGGTGAATTTAGAGTTAAACATCTAGCTTGCCTGTAAATGAAACTTCATCAGAAATATGTATATATGGTCCTGTCTCTGTTTCTACTTTGTTTCCTGTTACTGAATTCCTGGAAAAATAAAAGGCCAGAGGAGCCTTTTTAGCACCATCAGTTGATACAAGTTATGGTCAGTACTTACGGGCTTTGAGGGGTGCAGACCTAGAATAATAGCTTCTGTAATATATCTGTACCAGATGATCATGTTGGCAAAATTATTCATACGAGCATTAAAAAATTCCTTCTTGCTTTTTTTAAAAAAGAGAAATGATGAACAGTTCAAGCTTTAATATTGGTATTGTGCAACCTTAGCCATAATTTATGTAAACATGGAAAATATCATTCAGTTTTGCAGATATCTGTGTACCTCCAGGTTTAGTAATCAGTTTTAAAGGCAGCACAATTATGTTTATCTGTATCTGTCCTTTAATACTGAATGATATAAAATTCTGAGTAAGAGTAAAATGCTCTTTGACAGTTGGAGCCTCATTAGGCTTTTTGGGAAGTCACCTGTTTTTGACATGACAATAAGTCAGTCTTGTATGCCGTATCAAAACGTGTATGCCTTCAAGGATGACCTTTAAATGTAATTGCTTTAGTAACCATAATGTTTTCATTATTCTAAAGTAAATTTTAGTTAGATCACTAAACAAAAAAATTGTTTTCAAGTGCTGTTACTCAGTTGCTTGGACTTGAGCACTTCTCATCATCATCCAGTGCTCAACTCAAAATGTAATTTGACTGCTCTAATTTATCAGTAACACAAACATAAAAATCTTTTAGGTAACCTTTCTCCTTTATCTTTTCTTTCTAGATGGCAAAATTTTCCAGGAGAAAGTTGAATCCCTTAGGTACCTGAGAAATTCCAGCAGTGGTGGGAAGTCAGTGGACAATTCTGCATTTGTGATTACATCTCCAACTGGATTTACAGCTTTACCTTTGGAAGGTAAAGAAATGCTGGAAAAACAAGGATGTTAAGGCACAATCGTTCGGCAAATGACTAGAGTGCCTGACAGTGTTACTCTCCTATAGATATCTCTTACAAAGCTCCTCTGTCCCTTGGAGCTTGATGCCTGAACACCAGAGTAAGAAACGTGGAACTGAACATGCTACCTAAACTGCTCTTCATTCTGAAGTCGAGACAAATTGTCACATTGATGGCTCAGGCAGTAAAGTGATCAGATAAACTGAATCTCTTCATCTGTTGAACAGACCTGCTAAAGACGCATGAGAATGCCTTAACCAGGAAGCAGTTGAAGTAGTGAGCCATAAGCAACTATCCTATCTGGGCAGAAAGCATTAAGTTGATACCTTCCTGTATTTGTGCATAATTCTTCACCTCCATCTAAGTATAGTCTTGGAGTATTGTCATTTAGTTATACTGTAGGTATAAAACTGTTCCTACATGGGAATGGGAAACTACATCTTAGAGAGAACAAGATACCTTGGTTATATAAATTAAAAATGAATAATTTTTTTAGAAACAGGCTCAGATAGCATGCTGAACAAGTTGAGGTCTGTAAAGATAACTGCTTTAACGGGTTTTGAATTCCTCTGCTAGAGTTACTGAAATACTGTGAAGTTCAAGCTGGTAATTTTTTTTTTCAGTTAGTTAGATGTTAGTTAGTTAGTTAGTTAGATGATCTTTGAGGTCCATTACAACCCCTTAACATTCTGTGATTCTATAGAATATTTTATATTGGAAGCTCTTTGGATAACCTGCTACCTGAGTGTGGGTTTGCAGTTTGTTGCACTATCTGCTAATGTGTGTGAAACCTTGGCTGTAAGGCTGTTAGAGCTGTATAAATACAGCTATATAAATATTTTCTGTTGTCTGAAGGCCAGTTTGGTCTGCCTACCCTTGGCACATGTATATGTGTATATACTCATGTTTGTTTTATATATATCTCACTCATACACACTATATTCCTGATGCATCATCATTACATTAGTATTTAATAGTGCATAGTTTTTTTAATTTAATAGTGCAAAGTCTCCTTTTCCTAGACTAACAGAAAACTGCTTCAACCATTCTGGTATAAAAACTGCTTTCCCTCTTATTTATGAAAGACATGTGTAGTGTGCTCTGAAGGTTTGACTGTTTAGCATCAAAGTGTGTGCTTGAAAGGAAGCACTGTTAAATAAAATATGCAGTTACTAGTTGTAAATTTGAAGTGTATGTAAAACCTTAGTGCAAAAGAGTTGGTGAATAGTATTTCTATGTCCACTGAACTTACACAAAGCTCTGAATAGAACAACGTGTTCTGTTTGACCCTGCTTTGAGCAGGAAGCCTGATCTAGACAACCTCCATATGTGCCCTCCATTCTCATTGATTCTGTACAAATTCCTGCTGAGGATTAGTTGCAAGGATCATAATTTAAATCCAGAAACTCCAATATATTGTCAAAAATTATTTTGCATTTTATGCTTCTCTCAGATTTGTAACTTGCTAAATATATGGCTCCATAGCAGTTTACTATCTCTACTTGATTAACAAATCTGAGCTATATGAGGTGTTAGTCAGTTTTGCTTATAAAATTAACTAGGGGTACCACAGCTCTAAATAGATGAGAAGTGTAATAGTGAGAGAAAACTTGCTTCTGAAGTGAAAGGAATGCTAAAATTAACCTTATTTCTCTAGGGACTACTTCCAAGGCTACTGTACAGCAGAAGATAAGTTCTCAGGTACCTAGAAAGCTCTCTAAAAGCTTACCAGCATCACCTACTTCCTCACCTCAAGTTCATAGAAAAACACTAACTGAGAGAATGGGAAGGAGCACTGGTGACCTGCAGCTTCTTGGTGAGCGTTACTACATCGATCTTCAGGATAAAATTGGGTTTTTAGAGAGTTCGGAAACCATAAGCAGAGTACAGGAAGAACTCTTTCTTAGCAGTTGTGAGTCTGCAAAAACAGTTTGTGACTCAGAGATGACTTCTGTTGAAATGTTTGAAGATATTGCAAAAGAAGTAGAGTTATCTGAAAATGCATTTGGGAGTAAAGAAACAGATGCAGACCTGAAATTTGATGAAGATGGTGGTGGTGCAGCTGAGCCATTGCTGCGTCGTCCAGACAATCTAAAAGGGCTGCCTTCATTTCAGAAGGGCCAGAGTAATTTCGCAGGATTGGGCTTAGCATTTTCTGTTCTTGGAGCGTCATCTGCCGTTGCTCGCTGGCCAAGCTTTACTGACAAGAATGTACTTCCTGAAGACTGGGACAATCTTGCTTTTTCTTCAGCTAATGAGAATACCCCAAAACCATCTGAAAGCCCTGATGACAGGTAAGCACATAAAATAACAAATGAACACTTGCACAGTATATGAACTTTAATGTTACTGTTCTTGCTCTTGATTACTATTCTATAAAAATTTGAAGCCTGAAAATTAAGAGAATGTTTTCAATAGCTGTCATACATGATTTATTAAGCTTTTAGTCTATAGAATGCTGTGTTGAAATTTCCACAATATTTACACAGAAAAATTTAAAAATCAGGATTTTTGCTGTGTGCAGTAGGAATGGGAACTCTCAAGCAGTTCTGGTCAGATTATCCTTTTTGCTATCTGCCATCTAAAAATAAGTGTTAATGAAGATTGGTAGTAACAGTATTGGAGAAATGATGTTTTCCAAATTTCTTCTTCCTCCTGTCCCCCAAGAATTGCTTGCAATTATGCATGCTTTTTTCATCTTTTCTGCTGTAGACAAACAGTGGTTAAACATAGTCCTCTGTTTTCAGGTGTACAGAAGACTATCTTGTGCTTATCTGTTGTGGATTATATGACCTCTTGCGTGGAGTTCTCCTAATTCTACCAGATATCATGCTGGATGATGTGATGGACAAACTTATCCAACCTGATTATCTTATAGTTCTGGTTAACCACCCATCTCCTCTCATACAACAAGGAGTCATTAAAGTAGGCCAATATGAAATGTTTTCTGCTAAAAAGATGTGAACTGTCATAGTTAACGTGCTGGAAATGTGAAGTTTTGTTAATATTTTTATTTGAATTTCTTCAGTTTTCTAGGTTTACTGCTGAGTTTTAAGATACATTTCTACATCACAGATTTAGGGAAAAAAAAAAACAACCACAAAACAAATGTAGAATATTTGAATAGATAATATGTAATGTAAGACAAGGTCCTTAAGATCTTATGATGGCATTACCAGTATAAATGTAAGGAGCAATGCAGAAAGTCAGTGACTATCTCTTCAACACAAAACACATGATGCACTACATTAAGTCAAGATGCAAGCTACATTTTGATTTCTGTCATGGTTGACATTCAGTTATTCTTAGGAGTCATCCACACATTTGTGGCCTGAAGATGGACTTGAGGCTTCAAAATGTGTTCAGAGATTTTTGTAATACTGAGATGGACAGTGTTCCTGTATGATGGCACTGTGTAGAACTTTGAGTAGATTTGTATTTTAATTTGAAAAAGATTATATAGCTTTATTAAGAACAAAAAAGTCAGGCATGCACTTATATGCACACCAAAGTGCAAGACTTAACAAATACAAAACGTTATGCATTTGCTAACTGTTGTGTGTGATTTCATCTCCCCCAGACTTCACTAAAACCCCAAGGGTCTTCAGATCAAAAATGTTATTAAAAGATGTTGAGTGTATCAAGGGCATTGTCGATTACAGATGCAATAGTGAAATTGATGTATTCTTGAATTTTTAAAATCTTTACTTCAAACTGTTCAAATCACAGGCAACAAATTAACTTTCAGGGCAGTTAAATTAAATGTTTAAGTCTTACACTGTAATTATGCTTTTATTTTTAGTTGTTGGATGCGTATTTCAACAGAGCAAGGAGGGAGCAGAAGGAGAAATTCTTAAAGAATCGTGGCTTCTCCTTGCTAGCCAACCAGCTGTACCTTCATCAGGGGACTCAGGAAGTTGTAGAGTGCTTTTTGGAAATGCTTTTTGGCCGCTCCATTGGCTTGGATGAAGAGTAAGTAATGCTGTGCTTTTACATCCTGTAACGATGTGGGAGCTACAAGCAGTGCACTTTGCTAGTAAGCAATTATGAAAGAAGTTCCTTCAAAACTGTTTTGAAGTGTTTTGCTTGTAGCTTTAACATTTAAATGTATTAAAATTCTTCGGACTATTGTATGGCCCTTAAGTTATTTGTAAGGAGCTTTATCCGATGGATGCTGTTAGATGGGATCTTATAAGCACTCAGAATTTCTAAGTGCCTCAGAGGCCTTAGAACTTCAAATGTCCTGTAACGAGTTTAACTCTCCTTGTTGTTTCTGATCCTAAATTAAACAGATTTATATCCTTAAAAGTTCTAAGTAGTAAGCACCAGACTTCTGCTACTAGATTTTGGTGGATGATAAAGCAAAAAGCCTGATGCCAGAGCTGCTTCCCTGGCTTGGCCCTGCATTTAAATCCCTGTTTCTTTTAGGGAAAATCCCACACCGTTTCTGTGAACCATAAGAGCCACATATTGACAGGAAAGGAGATTACCTTTAAGCAGACAATCATATAAGTAAATGATATTTTTTTAGAATTAGTCTGACTACTTAACGATTCTACAAGGAGCACATGTGTAAGTATAATCAGTGCAAAAATCTTGCAAAAAGCTCTTTCTCAGTTGCTGCCTCTGCAGGATTTGTAGCCAAATTACTTCTACCTTTTGACTTGACCTTCACCCCTCCAAAACTGTTCTTATTTAGCTGCAAGATTGAAACATGGCTTCCTAACTTGCCCCAAAACAGAAATGTTACTTCTTCAGGATTTGTTATGGGTCTGGAAAGATAATTTTAATGTCTCAGGTTTGTAGGATTGTGCATAATCACATGATGGGCTGATAACCTTAAAATAGTAATGCAGTTTCTTGGTGCACAAGTAAGACAAGGTCTTGAAGCACTGCTTTGAATTCTGCAATTGCAATAAGCCAGAAGGTGCCAACTTAATTGAACTTTTGCAGTGATGGATACAGGATATCAAACCTGCTATCAGTCAGTATATTATTATACTGATGACAAGATGTATTTATTTTCTTGATAGTATCTGTGCCAGTTATAGTACTTGTTATTGGAAAAGTGATGCATCATTTTGTTTCTACACTGAATAAAACCCCCGCTGTTTTTATGAAATCTGTATTGTCGACAGTTGGTAGTTAGCTGAAACTTCAGGTATACTTTGTAGACACTTCATTTCTTTGTGACTCTTTGAGATATGTGTTTTGCTCATATTTTCTGTAGTTGACAGGTTGACAGACTGCAGTGAAATAGCAAACTACCACCTACATCTTTGCCAAAATACCGGCATAGCCTGCTATTCCAGTTGCATTTATCAGATTGTTGTTTTAAGGATGTCACTCACGTATATTTCTGTTAATAGATTTGATCTGGAAGATGTCAAGAATGTTGGACTCTTTCAAAAATGGTGTGTCATTCCTGTTCTGGGTCTTATAGAGAATTCTCTCTATGATAACGTTCTGCTGCATAACTGCTTCTGCCTCCTGCTACAAATCATAAATTCCTGCTCAAAAGTTGCAGACCTACTGCTTGATAATGGTTTGCTCTATGTGTTGTGTAATACACTGGCTGCTCTCAATGGACTGGAAACAAAGTGAGTATTGTATCTGCTGCTACCAAATAGTCTGGGCACAACCTTAAGGCTGGCAAGAAATTACTATTGTGTTTGCTCTACTTGCTAAAATTGTCAGAGATTATGTACAAAATAATACTGGGTTTGAGGTTTTCAGCTTTAATTATATCTGTAAGTTAATGTTTAGATACTCAGTTCAAACAATGGAATATAAAATGTTCTTTCCATATCTTAAACTGTCAGGTGAAAAGATGTTTTAAAATGCAAATTTGTCCTACTCTCTGCACCCTGGATGCTTTTCTTAATAAAACTGAACAGTAAGATAAAGGCCCTGGAGATGGTAACATTCTGCTGTATCTATGGCCAATATCAAAACTGCAGAGAAGTCTCTCCTGTACTGCCTATGATTTAATATTTGAGATTTTGAGTAACTTAATTTAACTTTATTAGTTACAAAGATGCTGTACTTTAAGAAAGGTTATGCAGTGAAGGAAGGAGAGATGGGGTTTTTATTTCATTAGCTGGTATCTTGAAGAAATGGGAAAGCTTCCTTATTACCTCAATACTGTTTTAGTTCACCATGGTTACAAAATGATACTATACTGATTTTTTTTAATGTGATTGTAGACCTGTTCTTTCACTTAGATATATGACAATAATACATAATTGCTTTTCCAATAAAACTGTGTTACAGTCTTGTTAGAATGCCTCAAATCTCTGGCATACAATCTGCCAAAGTTAACAATAAAGAAGTATCTTAGATAATAATGTTCTACTCCTCAGTAGTAACATTTTTATAAGAACTGCAACATAGCATTGGGCATGGTTGGTGAGAGTAGCAAGGGGAGTAGTAATGGGTCTTGTTATGAGTTACAATCTTATAGAATGGTCATGTTTCTGGTAACTACAACTTTGTTTGCAGCATTCCCTTGAATGACTACAAGTTACTTGCATGCGATATACAACAGCTGCTGGTAGCAGTTGCAATTCATGCCTGCAGCTCCTCAGGTTCTCAATATTTTCGTGTTATTGAAGACCTCATTGTGCTGCTGGGTCATCTTCAAAATAGTAAAAATGCAAGGATGCAAAGTAAGTTATCTTCTTATTTTTGGAATCATGAGACTGGAGAAGTAAATCCCTTCCCCAGTGTTGTTTGTTTAAATTAATATTCCTGCTGAGGGAGAAAGGAGGAGTTTTCTGGTGATGAATCTCCTTTCTCTTCTAAGTCGTTCTCAAAGTAATAGTTTTCCTTAGGAGCCTGATAAAGAACTGTGTGTACTGCTAATTTGAACAAACAGTAACTGTGCAAGTTCATTGAGGGTATTTAAATGGAAATGTTCAGTTTCATTTAGCTTGTTTTGGAGTAATCAGTCAATGGCTTTTCTGTGATAGCTCAATTGTATAGTGTCTGTATCTGTGGAATAGAGAGGTGACTTTTGTGAAATCAAGGAGTTTGCACCTCTTGACACATTTTGTGTTCTTTTCCTTATAACAAATATCTGGTTAAAATTGTTGAAGGATGTGAAAAGCATGTCCTGTGTATGCTTTGTATGCTCCTCTTTATAGATATGGCAGTTGTTCTGCAGTTAAGAGTTCTTCAAGCAGCCATTGAATTAATAAAAACAACAGCAAACCGGGACACTCAGGAGCAGGCCGGTTCAGCTCCATCACCTTCTGCACCCCATCGTACAATGTTCCAAAAGCGGAAAGGCATTGCAGGTGAGTAGCAGAAGTGTCACATTGTTGTACTTTCTCTTGTATTAGTTAATGATTCCATGATATTAGCTTCTTTTAGAATTGTTAAATTCACAAATTGTCTAGTAAAGATGCTCTTCAAGTAGCTCATAGTGGTTTTACTAGCCACCCTCACAGTCAGGTAATGCTAAAATCAATCTAATGCCTGTAACTAACACAGCTGTGTTGCAGGGACTGTTGCTTAACTTTTAATTAGTGACCATACCTGCCACTCCAAATTTATCGTTGGAAATGCCACTGTGGTTGTGTTTGGAAAACCTTTGTGCAGTTCTAGATTTAGCAGTAATACTTTCTCTGTACTTGATAGCTTGTCAGTCGTTCTGTGAAGGTTTTGGATGAAGGCCTTGGAGTCTTCTGGCTGGAAATTGATTTTTGTAGTTTCATATAAATCAAGCTGCATTAAAGACTTCATAGAAGATATATTTTAGAAACCTGGCAAACACTTATTCGCTGTTTGCTGTGGGAGAGTTTCTCTTGATGGTCAGCTTTTGAGAGTCCTCTCTTCTAGTAAAGACGGTGAAAATGTTTTTATATCAGTCCATCTGATAAGGCACTAAAGATAAAGAGATTTATTTCAAAAGAAGAAGTACAAGGCCTGCCAGTTCATTTCAAGAAAATAAAGAAATATTCTTTTGGTAAAATTGTGCTTTTATTAGTGGGAATGGGTATGGTACAAAATGTGTTTGATAAACTGTTCTATCTGACTCATCAATTGTGCTGATGAATGGAATTCCCAATATGCACTATTTTGTTACTAGTTTTTCATCCTTTGTCCTAGTTATAGAGTAAAAAGAGGAATAAAGGTAATGTTTTTGAAACTGTTTTACAGAAAATACCTAAGTTGTACAATAAAGCTGATCTTGAGTCAATCTCATTTCGTGGTGTATTGCTTCTTAAATTGTATATATTTATTTTCAAATAGCTTTAAATCTAAAAACTAAGATGGACATCCAATGGGACTTATATTCCCTTTGATATTAATGGATTTCAAATTTTTTGATGCCTTAAATGCTGTGAACTCTTTGGATGAAAGCAGTTGCTGAGTGATTGAGTTTTTGTACATCTTTAGTAGAATTCTATTCATGCTTCTTTCTTTAAAGGCTCAAGGAAGTTTTCACTTGCTCAGTCTGATGCTCTGCTGATGAAGATGCGCTCACTAGCAAGTGAGGAATTCAACATGATGATGCAGAGGAGAATGAGCCAAGAAAATCCTATCCAAGCCACTGAACCTGAGTTTGCACAAAGGTTACAGAGGCTGACTGTTCTAGCTGTTAACAGGCTCATTCATTTAGGTAGGATTTCTTTTTTGTTTTTTTTCTGTTTTGACAGAGCTAATGCAGTGCTATATGAAAAATGGATTCTTGCGGAAAGTGTTGGAGAGACAAGTGATACTATTGTGACAAATTTTATGGATTTAGCTGTAAAGCATCATTCTTTTGGTGATTTGTCTCTCAGTATTACATAACTGACAATCTAGATAATGTTTTTATCTGAATGAACAGAACAAGTTGTTCAATTTCTACATTAGTCCTTTCATGTGTTAACTGCCTCAATTTTCACCTAAAGATTTAACTGCCAAAGGGAGCATCTGCTCTCTCAAAATGCATGTTTGCATATTTCTATGAAATGGCTGTATTTGTTACCAAGATTTAATGACTTTGAGAGCTAGTTCAAATTCTGCAGAAGCAAAAGAGTAAGTATGGTAAATATAGCAGTAGTAAGGGCAGTATTTGATTTAATGCCAACTAAAGGATCATAGGATTGTCTTGCTTTAGATGGTACTGATCAATATGTACCTCTTAAATTTTAAGCATCTACCGAAGAGTGCCTTGATGTACTGGGTATAACAGAAAACACAAGTCAAAGCAGACTTTCAGCATCCCAGCTGGAAGTTCCTGAAGAGGAAAGCCAACAAGAACTGCCTAGCAGAACAAATCCTTTTCTTAAAGAAATGATCAAAATATTGGTGGAAGGAGTCAGAGTATCCATTGTAAGTAATTAGATGTTGTCCATATTAAAGCATATTTCATAAGGTTCCTTTATGAGGAACTTTTCATGCAAAATGTATTCTGTCCGTAAATGTACTTCTTACCTCCTCTTGTCATTCAACTGTGGCATTAAAGACCGTGTTCAGCTTCCCAGTTTTTCTGCAGTTGTAGAGCAGTAAGTGGATCTGATCTGAGTTTTACCTTTACATTTACCAAAATTTTGCTTCTTGAACAAGCACACAAAATTCAAATAGACTTACGTGTATTCCACAAGTTTGCTCGGTCTCTTAAACCTCAACATTTAAGTTTGCTGAAACCTATAAAACAAGATGTATAGCATTTTTTAGAGTTGGGAAGGAGAGCTTTTTTTTTTTTTTTTTNTCTTTCCAGAGGGCTGAGAGTTGTCTTGTCAATGTTTCCAAGATGATAAAGTTTTGCTTGGGTATTATGAAGAGAGGTTATTGGAAAACTTAATTTACTCTTTCTTGCCTGTTTATTTCTCTTAGTTTGTCTTTATGAAAGTTCTACTTAGCTCTCTTTCCAGTTCAGGAAAATTATGTTTGATAGGTGTGTTATTCTTTTCATTGTGCCATTCTTGTAGTACTTTTGAAAAGTGTCAGGTTTCCTTTTGTGAGCACAAGCACCTCAGTCGAGTGCCTGGGTTCTAAGCTTTTGATGCGGTCCCTTCGGAAACTAGTGATTAATGTGGAAGGGTTGTTTGTTAAAACAAGCAATTGAAAAAAAAACTCTTGACTTTTAAGCTCTCTACATCACAATTTTCACTTTCTGGATTGTTGTATAGTCCCTCTGACTAAATATGCTGCTTAGCTAGGAGTTATATTCCTAATATTGGCACATTGAGAAAACAATGCTTATTTTATTAGAATGAAAAACCTCTTCTTTCATTTTGAGTAAAATGCCTTTTAACCTGTAATAATTACTAAACTAAAATGAAACTTATTTTGGTAGATAGATATTTTTCTTACAGTCTGATCATATTAACTGTATTTATTTTGTAATGTGAAAAACTTGGTAAAAGTAAGCTCTGACCCAGTAATTTTAAAAAATTGTCCCTTTTACTTAGGGAACCAGCAGAATGACCACACCAAAACAGCAGTGGAAGAGAATCCTCTTGTCATGTAAGGACACGTTCCGTACACAACTTGGGAGGATTCTTGTGCACAGCTTGTCTCCTGTAAGACCACTGCAAGAGAGAAAGCAGGCTTTGGAGATGGTACATGAAGTAAACCATCAGGAGATTTTGCGTGACTGTCTTAGCCCAACTCTGCAAGTAAGCTCAGTAATATTTGAAAGAGATTTCTAAAACCTATATTCAATTTTTTGTTTGATCTTAGAACTGTATGTGGCTAAAATTGTTCACTGCTATTTAGCAATGTTTAGTAAAATGACAACTGTTGTACAAAATACCTGCATGTACCTCTGCAATTGCTATATTATTCTGAGGCTCTGGTACAGTGCAGAAACAAAAGATGGTACTCATTTTAACATTAAGGATATGAGGAAGCTAGAAACTCAGGTATTCTTAAAAAAGCAGTTTAAGAAAGGAATTATTCTTGCCTTGGAACTCTTTAACTACGGATTTCCTGATACTTGTAAGAATTGGTTGTAACCAGATTTTAAGAAGCAGTCAGTCCTCAATCAAAGAAGTACTCTTCTTATTTAACATTTGTTCTTAAAGTGGGATTGTGTATTCCATGTTCTTAAGTCAAAAAGCTGAATAGGCTGGCCCTGGTTTTCTGGGTTTGTCAGAAGAAAGCTTTGATTGTACTCTTGGTGTGAGTTTGAGAGCATTTCTTAGAGCCATGGTCAGAAATTGGGAAGGAACGTTGCTATTTGAGATCAAATGAAATAAGTTATGTAAGATATGCCACAGTTCGAGTCACTGTATACTAAGGAGAGAAAGTATTTATTGAATTAACCTATGGCACTTACATGTTTCTGATCACAGATACATTATTCAAATAAATTAACAGTTTTTATCAGGAAGAAAAGAGCAGATGTCTTCTGTGCAGGAGTGTCACGTTGAGTGCATTTATGGCCAGTGTCTGTTTAACTTCATTATCTGTCAGCTCTAATTTGATTAATCAAGTGAGGTGTAGCATTCTTGGCAGGCAAAATTAGAAGTCTCTGGCACACATTTCCTGAAGTATACACAAGGCTACAGGAGCTGAGTTCTGGGAAAAGAAACATAGCTTTCCTGCAAGCCATTTGAAAAGTCACCGGATACTGGTGCAAGTTTTATCATGTGAGAATTCATCATGTTTTCCTATTTTTATAAGTTTGTCTTCAACCATTAAAGCAGCCATTTTCTTTAAATTAGAGAATAATTGGTAGAAGAAATCTATGCAGTCTAAGTAGGAAAGGGAATAAAGGTGGAAGAAAAAATTTGCTCAGTGTCATAGTGTGAAAATGAGTGACCATGCATCTATATTCCCTTCTTTCCTTCTTTTCATCTTCTAGCATGGACCTAAATTAGTGCTCTATTTATATGAGTTAATGCACAATCACAGCACTGGAATGACCAAAGAACAACAAAGAGCAGTGGGAGACCTTGTGAATACATTGAAAAATTGTGGTTATAAATGCATTCCCCTGAGCCCACGACCAAAACCAGATTTAATAAAAGCTTTGAAGGAGGTTTGTGAATAAAAACTTTGTTTTAAAAACTGGGTATATTTGAGACAATTGTCTTTTATACGGGGTCAGAGTTTATCTGCAGATGGTGGTTTTCTTTGGTGCATGGCTTATGCTTTTGGGAATTATCTTTGGGACCTAAATTCTTCTGTCACTTGTACTCAGCACTTCACAGCAAGCTCTCAGGCTTTGTGATTGAACATAGTACTTAACTCCGACAAAGACAGGAGTTCATAGTAAGTTACTAGTATCTCTCATTGCCAAAAAAAGAATTTTTATGATTTCTTGTAAAAAGAGAAATTATATCCAAATATCATAAAATGGCAATAACTAAAAGGAAGCCTTGCTGGTTTTAGATACTGTGAAGATTCAGTTGAACAGTTTTGTCAGTCTTCCTTTTTTAAACTGGAATATCCTTTAGCCTCTGCTTCCTTATTTCATCTACCTGAAAAAAAAGAAAGTAATATATAAAACTTCCCTTCAGGATCAGAAGAAATATGAGATGGAAGAAGGTGTAAACAAAGCTGCTTGGGAGAAGACAATGGCTAATAATCGGCAGAAGTAAGTACCTTCTTAAACAGGCTGCAAAAACTCTCTCAAATATTCTCTGTTTCAGCACTTCCTATTGCAAAGTTACCTGTATGATTATTATAGATTAATTTTTTTTTTCAAATTAGCAACAACACTAGCTTTCAGGTTTTTCATTTTACTTTTATATGTAGGTACATGCATTTCGATAGGTTGTCTAATAAATGGTATAATATATTCAGCATACTATTTGATGCTTTTGTGAGCTACATAGACTGCTGCTACTCGATGTAATGTAAATTTCAGTATCTTATGGTAGATTTAAGAGTTCTTTCTATTAAATTACTTTTCATTCTTTGCCATTAAAATCTGATTTGAGATGCACACACAATGTGCTTTAATGTAGGCAATTGTAATAGCTGTGAAGGTCAGCTCAGTCAAGTCCATGCAGACAAGTGTTAAGACTTTGTTGAATGACTTGGGAGATTTAATCAGTGGTAAATTACTGTCCTTACTCCAGATTTTTATTGTAATGACTATACATGAATGAGTAAAGCATGCTAATATATAGCCATTGATCTTCTGACTGGTGTGTCTTGTCTTTGGCCACAAGTAATAGGTTTTTTGATGGCTAAGAAGCAGAAGGTATTCATGAATCTCATTATGTAGACTAAGTTGCTCTGCCTCTGTTGTAATAAGAAGTATAGATATTTACTGCCAAACTGTATTTTATAAGGCATTTTAGAGTCTTGCCTTGCCTTTGCAGTGTGTTGATCTGACATTTTAAAACACAACTCTTCTCTTCAGTCTCTTTCAACGTCTAGATTCAAAATCTAAAGACATTTCTAAAATAGCTGGTGACATCACGCAAGCTGTGTCTCTGTCACAAGGAATGGAAAGGAAGAAAGTAATCCAGCACATCAGGGGGATGTATAAGGCAGAGCTAAGTGCCAGCAGACATTGGCAGGAACTTGTTCAGCAGCTTACCCACGACCGGTACGTTTTCTCATTGCAGTGAAAAAGCAAGAGACACTCAATGCCCAACATGTGCTTCTTATTTTACTTAAAGGCATGTGAAATGTAGGTGATTTTAAAATTAGAATTACTTTTGCTAATCATCTGATAGTTAAAAACTTGTAAAATAATGAATCGTAGTTTTACGAGTTTTTTATCCGAGCTGAGTAGGCAAGTAGTATTTTTATGCCATTTAGACAGGCTGTTTTGTTAGATATATTTTGCTGTGCCTAATGCAATGAAGAGTGTCCCGAAGTTTTCATATCTTGCATTACACAGATTGAGTAGAAAAATATTTTTGGGGTAATGTTATTCACATTAACATTTTTATACTCTTTTTCTGCATGGGTTGGAGAACAAAGATTTTAAGGTTTTAACAATAAACCAAACTATGGTATTCTCATCACTGCAGAGCTAGTATTATGACATGTTTTTGAGTTTCCAAAATAAAGTGTTGGATGCATTGTATTACTGTTTTCATCAAAATTAATAGCTTCAAAAACTGTCTTACAGTAGTAGCTTGTAAGTAGTGAGTGGAATACCTCATGAAAATAAGCTACAGAATTCAATCTCTTGATACTTTTTCAGAAATAACTGTCCAGTGTTCTAGTGAGCAACTTACACCTTTCTTCTAGTTAAGGAACAATGAATAAGCATGTATACTGCCTCTACTGCCAAACTCAACACTTTTTCTGTTTTTCTCAGAGCACTCTGGTATGACCCAGTCTATTACCCAACTTCTTGGCAACTGGATCCAACAGAGGGCCCAAACAGAGAGAGGCGTCGCTTACAGAGGTGCTATCTAACTATTCCAAACAAGTACCTGCTTCCAGACAGGCAGAAACAGGAAGGTAATTATAACACCTTCTAGGAGCATATCTGAATTGTAATCACTGTAGTCACCTTATTGGTGATTTCTTTATAGGTGTGATAAAATCTCCATTGTCTTATCTATTTGAAGACAAAACACATTCATCCCACTCCTCTACTGTAAAGGACAAAGCTGCAAGTGAACATATAAGGTAAGGTTTGGATAACACCGCCTTTTCCTGCCTTCTGCTAATCCAATAAAAGAGTTGTCACTTTTTTGTCTAAATAATTGTTAAAACCAAAAATCAAGTGACAAATGAGATGTCAAAAATAGTAAGCTTTTTGCTGTACTCAGAAGCAAAAGACTAGAGCTACTAAGTACCCCTAGTGTGATATGCAGATGGGACTTTTGTGGGATAACCTGATGGGATGTCTTAACTTATTTGTCACTTAGTAGCACTGCCTGTCTTAGGTATCTAAGATCTGGTAGGTCTTTCCGTCAGTGTTCAAAAGCAAATTGCAATGGCATCCTCTCCTGCTTTTACATTGTGTTACTCAGCTCTGCAGTTGTCAATTTGCCACTTGTTAGAGGCACTACTTCGGCCTAATTTACCTGCAGAGAACACACAAAGGTATAAGTTACAAATACACTAATGTCCAAATCTAGAAAGTTGAGGTTCTATTTTCTTTCCCCTCTTCAGGATTTGAACCATTAGTCATGGTGTTGAACAGTTTTTCTTCAGCTGTAGCCTTTGAGGCTTTTTAGTTTTAGGTGTGTGACAAAAGGTGCATCAATCCATAAACAATAATGTTTAAAATAAAATGTTTGAAATATTTCAGAGTTAATCGAAGATGTATAAGTGTAGCACCTTCTAGAGAGACTGCTGGTGAACTGTTGCTAGGTAAGTAGAATTTTCAGACTTCACAAATACATTTTTGGTGTAAGATTCTGCTGCATATATAAAGCTGGCTAATTTTTTAAAATAATTGAGCTGTTGCATGACTTATGGATTATATACTTTCTAGATTAATTTTTGCCTTTCTTCTCTACTGTTTGCATGAGTGGTTTGGACTGTCAGTAAGTCTTAAGATTGCAGACACTTACTAAAAGATATGGAATGATAAATTATTCTTCTGGCAAGTACTGTCCTGCCCAGATACTATTCTTACTATTCTCAAGTCCTGGGTACTGTTTATATGATCCTAAAATGCATTATGCTAATAGTAATATCATGCACCTTTTTGCAACTATCTGCTGCAGGAAAATGTGGCATGTATTTTGTTGAAGACAATGCTTCAGACACAATTGAAAATTCGGTGAGTGTTAGAGCATATTGTCCAGCTTCAATTTTTCCAATGTATATGACCATGTATAACTTTTATCTGAGAATGCTGGAGTACTATAGTTAGAGATTTCTGGATGAGGCCAGCCAAATTGATTTAGTTTGGTGTCAGTGTTGCTTCTGTTCCCCTGCCTGTGGGATTAGTGGTGATAGGAGAATATGGGAAGATGTGGGCTTAGGGCTGGGAGTGAATGAGGAAGGGGTAATGTGGGGAGGCTTCTGCACTTTGTGGTCCATTGCTCTGCATTCAGCATAAATGCACAGAGTTTGCTTTGATCTGAAGTAACTTGCCTTAGTGGAAGCTGGAGCACCAGGAAGTACAGAAACTCACAAGTGTTTGAATTGTGCTGTGCTTCACATCGTTTGTTTCTTGAACATTACTTTGTATAGGATATTCTAGCTCCTCCGTTATCCTATACAGGAGGACTGTTTCATGGAGGAAACTAGAACTGACTTAATCCTTCCAATATACAAAGGCTGTTTAAATTGCTTATACATCCAACAGACACTTAAAAATTGAGATATGGGTTCTGCTACTGAAAGCTTTAAATTGATTATACAGAGCTCTGCCTTGCTTCAGCTAAACACACAGCTCCTGTGGTTTAAGATGCTCCTACCTGTTTTGCTGCTTTGTCCTTCACAGAACTGTCAGAATTGGGATTCATGATAAAGCTGTGCTTGTTCTGATTTGCTATCCAATATTTTAGCTTAAGAGACAGTAAAAATACAGCATTGCCAGCTTGTATTGGATAGGGAACTGGAACAGCTGAGGAGAATGCATGATGTTCTGCCCCCTGCCTTGAGGAGAGTGGAGGATGGGGAATGTCCATGAACAAAGTCACAACACTATCCTAAAGCATTGCAGCAAAGTTAAAGTTTGCCTTATGATCTACTATGTGGTTATAAACTGGATGCATTGAAGGGTTTCTTGTTTGGAAAATCTGCTATTTGAAATATTTAACTTCAAATTCTACAGAGTTTTCATGGAGAAACTGAACCAGCGTCATTTTCTTGGACATATGAGGAAATCAAGGAAGTTCATAAGCGCTGGTGGCAGTTAAGGGACAACGCTGTGGAAATATTTCTAACAAATGGTAGAACTTTACTCTTGGCTTTTGATAATACAAAGGTAATGTGGCACCAATGCATAATAATACGTCAAAGCCTCTTGCTGTTTCTTTGTAACATGTATGTTCATGCATTAGCTTTTAAGGAGACCTGTTGCATGGACTAATTAAATTCTGCCTAATACCTTTGAAAGAACTTGGCTCAGTTAGACTTCGAGACAATCAGGCATGTTGTAAAACACATCTGATATATTAAAGACATTGAAGAATCTTAGTAACATAAAACATTATTCCATTAAAACAGATATCTGGAAATTTGTAAAATGAGAGAAACTTAAAAAGTCTTGGTAGCTTAAACCTTTTTTAATTGTGTGATTAAATCTGTGGTATTTTCTTCTAGGTCCGTGATGATGTGTACCACAACATCTTAACTAACAATTTGCCTAACCTTTTGGAATATGGGAACATTACTGCTTTGACCCACCTGTGGTGCACAGGACAGATTACTAACTTTGAATATCTGACTCATTTAAACAAACATGCGGGCCGTTCCTTCAATGATCTCATGCAATATCCAGTATTTCCTTTTATACTTTCTGACTACACCAATGAAACACTGGACCTAAATGATCCATCGGTATATAGGTAATATGAAATGTTTGGAACTGTTTATTTCCAAATACTTGAACTGATCATCCTGTATAGCTTTTTAACTTCATTGTACTAAACTGCACACATACAAGAATGGAACTATTCAGGGACAAGCCTCACCCATAATAACTTGGGCTTTTTACAATAAGTAGGTGCTTCACCTTGGATATTGAAATAAAATGGATCTGTAGTTTCAAATGCCATGTACTGGACTTACACTGTCTTAATAGGATATGTACAGTCCACAGATTTAAATAGAAGCTGTATGTTTAAATTCACGTGGTTAAAGACTTATGAGCCAATTAGCAAAAATAAAATAGAAAAGGAAATAATCTTTTAAATTATTTAGTCAGGTGCTTTTGATAACAAAATCATAGTCTTCATTATGAATGGATCTGAGTGAATTGTCCTACCGTAATAAACTAGTGTTCAGTTGATTTAAAATTTGTGTGCACTAAGTCTTTGCCTTTATAGGATGCTTCTGATTTGACAGGGGCACTTGGCATTTGCCTGCCTGTTACCGTGCTATGGATCTGAGTTTGCCTTTAGCACTAACTAAAAGTGGCTGTACTGTCTTGAAAAGTGGTACGTTTTCTTGTCCTTTTCATGATATCAAAGGTTTTAGTCTTCATAACACACTATTAAATGGTGTGAATCGATATTGTTATAAAAATTACAAGATATCAGTACTACTTCTGTTGCAGAAATTTGGTCAAACCAATTGCTGTGCAGTCTAAAGAAAAAGAGGATCGTTATGTGGATACTTACAAGGTAATTTGAGTAACTTGCTACTTGACTTTGTGCTGTATATAAATGACAAGGTGGCTTTAGTTTTTTTAACAAATATTGATGACGGAGAAAGAAACCACAAGTATCCTTTTTCATGTCTACAGGATTCTTATTTCCAGTATATTTTCCTGGAAACATTTCCTGGGAATTGTTTGATAACATGCTTGGAAGTTGTGTTTGTTCCTGAATCTGCGATCATAAATCAGTTTAGTCTTTCCGTATGATGCTGCTGAGGAATTTAATGCTTTCCATATGACCATGCATATATTTATAGATCTCTGAAGATCAGGAAGATAACTTACTGCTGATTGTTTGAAATTACTTCAGTGGAGCTTGTAGCTCTTTGTTCTATTTGATGAGAGAAACTGTTTTCCCTCAAGTACTCTATTTAAACATGCCCTAGTGCTTTTAGGGTTTTTTTTTTCCTCTTTAGTATGTTTTGAAGGCTATAGGAAACAGCAACATGCTGGGAAATGAAAGCATCTGCAGCTGTACTTTCAAACGTGTCTGTCACCGTGGGCTAGTGTATTATTTGCAAATACTGTTTTTTCCATTTAGTATTTAAAAGTCTGTACAATGACCCTATTGTTTTAGAAAACAAGAAGTGGGGTGGTGGGGGTAAGCTGAAGTAATAAATAATGTAAAATAGGTTATTTGAATTGGCTAAGGACTTTGATACCTAACTGGATCGTAAAAGGGATTGTGTGTCTTTAGACATTTCAAAGTCTATTTGATTCCAAATCACATTTAAATGTATGTTCTGTAAAAGTTTTAGGTTTTATTCATAAACAATTTAGGCAAGCTCTTATTTTATCAAAGTAGGTTTGTGATTTTTTTTTTTTTCTCTACTATTTTTCTAGTATTTGGAAGAAGAGTACCGTAAAGGAGCACGAGAGGATGATCCAATGCCCCCTGTACAACCATATCACTATGGATCTCATTATTCCAACAGTGGAACTGTGCTTCATTTCCTAGTTAGGCTGCCACCTTTTACTAAAATGTTTTTAGCTTATCAGGGTAAGGTTATT
Source organism: Formicarius rufipectus (assembly GCA_013399695.1). NCBI lineage: Eukaryota > Metazoa > Chordata > Aves > Passeriformes > Formicariidae > Formicarius > Formicarius rufipectus. The sequence goes on from VXAU01006141.1 coordinate 590,391, forward strand.
GTTTGCTTACACCTGCCTTTCACATCTGAGCCTTGTTTCAGTGACCCAGGAATGCTACATGTTACCCTATTTAGCATAATTTTTCAATTCCAAAAAATTGAGTTAGGAAAAATGAAATCTGGTATGCTTTAATGGTAGACCCATCCTTAAAATTATCGAGCTAGACCATAAAGCTGTACATCTTATATTTATACCTTATTTATACCTTAGTTTCTGTAGCATAAAAAACTGACCTATATTTGGCTCATAGTCCATCTGTAACACATAGTAGTTGAAATAAAAGAATTCTAAATGTTCTCAGCTAACTGGAGAAAAGTTAACTATTGAAGTTGCAGATGAGCAACTGTTAGTGTCCATCATTGATGTAACAAATACAGTTTGGATTTCTTTGCAGATCAAAGTTTTGACATCCCAGACAGAACTTTTCACTCTACCAATACAACCTGGCGACTCTCTTCGTATGAATCAATGACTGACGTAAAGGAGCTTATACCAGAATTTTTCTACCTTCCCGACTTTCTGGTTAACAGAGAAGGTATACTAAGAGGACAACAAAACTGTATACCCAAAACAGCTGTATAATTGAGCCTGTGGGTTGAAACTGAGGACATTTATATCCCTTGGTTGAATATGCTAAGCAGTATAAGTATGGGAGAAATCTGGCACAAATTTATGGATATGCTAAAAAAAGCTGTTACGTAGGACTTAAGCTAAGCTTTTCCAAAATTATGTCAGCAGGGCAAAGGCGTTTCCTATTTTCTGATTTTTCCATTTAAATGAGTATGTACAACTTGAATGTGTTTTAGAGTGACTTGTTAATAATGCTGCTTTGTTGATCAGCAATCACTATGCTTAATGGTTTATTTTCATAGAACCCTATAGAGACCTTTTTGAAGTTACTGTTGACTAAAATGTTGGAATATTCACTCCCCTCTTTTTAGGTTTTGATTTTGGAGTACGTCAAAATGGTGACAGGGTTAACCATGTCAACCTTCCACCCTGGGCTCGCAATGATCCTCGTCTATTCATCTTGATTCATCGTCAGGCTTTGGAGTCTGACCATGTTTCCCAGACAATCTGTCACTGGATTGACTTGGTGTTTGGTTATAAGCAAAAAGGCAAGGCCTCTGTTCAGGCAATTAATGTCTTTCATCCTGCAGTAAGTATTTGTTAAGCACTGTTTGTTCATTGCCCTTGGTAACTTAATGGGGAAAAGTTTGATCTGACTTGCTTGAAAAACATCCAACATGAAGCGAGATCCCTCTCATGAAATGCTGAAGAATAAGAAAAGGCTTTAACTGTTTCAATGTGGAACTTAATAAGATCCCAGGGAGTGTTGTGAGACTTGGAGAATTTGTGTTCCTCTTTCTTGCCTTGAGCTAGGCATGGGGGAATGATCAAGTCTGGGGTTTAGACTTTCTGGATAGTTGTTTGCAGTGGTATACAGATACTGTGTTTGTGTGTATCTGCTTCCATCTCATTCAAAAGCTCTTCATTTAGGCAGATGGTGCTGCAGCTTTTGATATGATGAAAACAGTTCCCTTTGTCTTGAGCTCATTGTTTGTATTCTTTCTTTCACATACACCTTGTGTTCTGTCCCTCTTATGAGTCCTATTCCCAACAGTAAATTCAGTTTCAAATAAGCCTTCATTTAATGTAAAGAATTGCAGAGCTTCACTACTTAATTGTAATGGATATTGTGAATTATATTCTTTAGCTTCAATCCTTACTATCGCAAGGTTTGCTCAGCCAGGTAGTCGTGGGTTTAAATGCATTCAAATGTGTTCCCGTGGTTTTACTATTTGTTCTGTAGTTGGAAAAGCTAATAAATGTTTGGCAGTGGTGGCTTTTTCAAGTAGCCATTTGAATGCTTTCCTTCCTTTTTTCCTCTTTTTATGAGTAAGTATTGATTTAAGTAGTACCTTAAATTTCAAATATTAATTTTGTGTGTTGTTTTTTAAAGTGAAATATCAAGGCCTTTGTCAGTGTGAGTGAGGAAAAGTGTGTGGTAGAGAGGCATAAAAAAGACAAGTAGAAGAAGGAAATAATTTCCACTCTCTTCAAATATGAGGGTTTTTTTCCCTGTCTACCCCAAAACAGAGCTTTATTTTTTTAATATGCTCATTAAAAAGAGGTACAGAAAACACTCTTACAGTTTTTTTTCTCTATTATCAGCAACCTGTCTGTTTTTGCTCAAATTCATAAAGGTCTCAAAAAAAACCCTCTTTGACAGAAATTATTCATGGCATGTATGTAGGAGCAGCTCACATGATAAACCTTGTAGTTATTTCCAGTAAAGAAGCAGTGACAAGGTTACTGTTTTCAGTGGCTCTTTAGTCAGCACAGCCATTGTGGGATGGCTTCTGGTCAAAGTCTTAAACAAACAACTGAAGAGTCTACCTCTGAATTTGTGTGTGTTGCAAAACCTTTCCCAAATACAAACCTGACAAGCTTATTCTTGCCCTTCCCCTTTCTTTTTTCCCCTTCTGTAGACCTATTTTGGGATGGATGTTTCTGCAGTTGAAGATCCTGTTCAGAGAAGAGCCCTTGAAACAATGATAAAAACATATGGGCAAACACCTCGTCAGCTGTTCCATGCAGCACATGTTAGTAGACCTGGATCCAGGCTTATCATGGAAGGAGAACTTCCTGCTGCCATGGGATTACTTGTGCAATTTGCTTTCCGAGAAACCAGAGAACATACTAAAGAAGTAATATATCCAGTATGTAATTTTGATTTACAAGATAGTTTAAGATTCATATGCTGTAGTTGTTGTACCCTTGGCTTACAGTTTCCTTCCTAAAACTGCAACTTGCTACCTATATTGTACTGTAAAGAAAATACATAAAAGTAGTAAGTGATAATGAAAATTATTTTCATGCATTTCTGATATATTTTGTGTCAAACTAAGATCTGAGTTTATTTTGGTTATGGAAAATAGGTGTTGGAAAGCATTTCACTTGAGCAGTTTTATACTTTGTGATGAATCCTGGAATCTGTATGCAGTCCTAGAGTAGACAAACACATACTGTGCTTTCTCCTGTCCTTAGCTTTTTTAGTGCCTGGAGGACAATTAAATTTTCTTCACTTTAAGCACTTGTTTGCCCTAAAGTCCAGTGAGAAACTGAATCCTTGCATTTAGAAAAATCTGTGTTTTTCACTGGACTACCTGAACAACAAGCTTGCTGTCTCTGCCCTTGAAGTAACAGAACTCCCCTGAAGTTAATAGTTTAGCTGATGGGACTACAGTGCTTTAAACTTGCCTTTACCACTTCAGCTGTCTTTACCATGTAATTGCTTATGAGAAAGTGATATTTCATTAGTACTGAAGAATGATTCATAATATTTTTCTGAAAATTCTTTAATTTAAACCTTATCTGTGCTTGTTTCAGAGTCCATTACCATGGATAAAAGGCTTGAAGTGGGGAGAATACGTTGGTTCCCCAAGTGCTCCAGACCCTGTTGTCTGCTTTAGCCAACCACATGGAGAAAGGTTTGGCTCTCTCCAGGCTTTACCAACTAAAGCTATCTGTGGTTTGTCCAGCAAGTTCTGCCTTTTGATGATATATAGCAAGGAGCAAGGTATGAATTTGCGGATATTCCCTATATGCACAGTACATGTCAAATGAGTCAAAAACTTTAACACTACTGTTGTTCTCCAGTGAACTTCCCAAATTTAGTCACTTTTGCCAAAGATTGATTTATAAATCCATTCATTTTCCTCATGTGTGCTGTCTTTCCTGGTGAGTGGATTTTTCTTGTCATTTTCAATACTATAGTAGAGACATTCTGTAATTAAGTTGATATTTTTCATTAGAGTGATGACTGAAGCATGAGGATTTAACTTTAGAACTTGCTGGCAAATTGAGTCCAAGAATGGAAAAACAGATGAAAAAACACATGTGGCAACAGAAAGGAAAATTTAAGGAATGGTTTTTAGATGCAGAGAATGAGAAAAGTTACCAGTAAAAAAGCAGAGGTGAAGAACAATCTGCTTTCAGACTTTCAGATAACTTTTCAGTGGGATTCCTATTGATAATGTACAAACAGGTTCTCCTAATCTCTAGTATTCATGGTAATGTGTACTAGTGAAGTTTTTTTAAAAGCAGATGGTTTCACATTTAGTCCACAAAAATAAATAACATTCTCTTTGAAGTTTATAAACAATCATTCCTCTAGCTGGCAAATATTGTCAGCCTCTTAGCCTTTTTTTCCACTCTCAAGAGATTCAGCAATTTTTGAAAAAGCTTTGTCCAAGTTGCAAACTGTCTTTGACAAAGACTGAATGTTACATAGTCTCTGAAAACTCTATTTGTTTATAATACATTACAGATTAAATAGCCTAACAGGAGATATCTTATTTTGAAACTTTGCCGGAGGTTGGGGGGTGAGGGTGTTATATTCTGGCTCAAGATAAAACATGAACCTGAGATTTTTCTTGTTAACTATCAAAGTGTTCAAGTCTGACTGCATATATGACACCATATTGCATGTCTTCCTTCAGGTGTGAGAAGCATGCACAGTACTGATATTCAGTGGTCAGCTATCCTGAGCTGGGGATATGCCGATAACATTTTACGACTGAAAAGCAAGCAAAGTGAACCTCCAGTAAATTTTATACAGAGTTCACAGCTCCATCAGGTAAAAAAAAAAATAAAAAAAATCAGTCTCTTAGGCTTTGATTTAACATTGGTAGTTTGAATGATGGCCTGGCTTGGCAGTAGGTAGTCTACCTTTCATTTTTCTTGGAGATGAGCATCCAAGCACAACTGTTTTTAATGTTTTTTATTTCCTTTGCAATGTGTTCTTCATGGCTCCACTGTATCTTTTTCCTGTGTGTTTTCTTGTACTAGGTAAAGATTAATTTTGAATGCATTTTATTTTTGAATAGAATATTGCTGAGGATTTAACAAAGCCAGGAAAAACTAATACAGAAAATTATTATAGATGCCTCACATTAGAAGCAGAACTCCTCTATAGTTTAGGATTCATCTGAAAAAGATTGTTGGGGAACATTGCATAATCTGTCACACTTCAGTGATTAGTGAGATTCTGCCAAAACGTTTTTGGCTGATGATGTGGGTGTAGATCTAGAAGTCTACACTAGTACACAGCTCAGTAGTGGTGAATTACAGGCTACATGAGATTTTCCTTTTTACTTTGTTTCTGAAGTAATAACTAATATAGCCCAGAGGAGCTATATTTTAACTCTTGGATGTCTTTAACTTAGGCATTTTACATGTTTTTTTTCTAAGTATAACCACTAAAGAATCAGTTTGACCAAATGCTATAATGAAAATAGCAGTTAGAATCATTTCTGTTCTAACCTTTCCTGGCTTTGTTTTGTCTTTCCAAGGTAACAAGCTGTGCTTGGGTGCCAGACAGTTGTCAGCTGTTCACAGGTAGTAAGTCTGGTGTCATCACAGCATATATGAACAGATTCACTAGCAGTATGGTAAGTGACTGGCTAAAATTTGTATTTAAGGACTTAAGTGTATTCGTTATTAGTCTTTTCTAAAACAGGAAAGGTGAGAAAAGGAGACGTATTCTGGACAATTTTTAAAAAAAAAAATCGTGCTTTTTTACTATTTATTTTGAAGGATCCTCTTTGATCCCTCAGCATGTTTGTGGGTTTTTTTCTTAAGCTGTTGTTCATATACTGCTAGCCTTTAATCAGCCCTCATCACCTGAGTGAGTAACTGGTTACACATACAGCTCAGAGTGCGTTCAGTCCAGGACTTGGAATTGAAGCTCTCTGGCACAATGAAGCTCCCTGCATTAAGGAGTAACTTTTTCTGTGAAGGAGACAGAGCCTTTTAATGCCTTAACTGAAACTGTGGAATGCAATTCCCCAAAGGAAAGAACGATTCAAATGCAGAAGGCAGTTATGCTACACAGACCCAGGATTAAATCTCAGACAGTGTGTATATTAACCACCAGACTTCTTTACTTTGTTGTATTTTTCCAAGGGGAAAAGCTATGAGGAAGGATGGCAGAAAGTAACTTTTATTACTTAATGTGTCAGTGGAAAATACTGAGAGACTAGTAGAAGTTCCCTTGATACTGCTTGCTAATAAGCATGATATGAAAACATAAATAGAACTCAAAATTAATAATCTGATTTTGACTGAGTTTCTAAGCTTCAATCTGACTTTCTTTAGTAGTAACTTCTGTTCTTCATAGTTTTAACAGAGAGCATTCAACTTTCCTAACAGCTCATTTTAGGTGTGTCTGCAGGATTATCTATAGCAACAGATGAACTAAACTGATTCTCAAATTTGGCTTTATACTGTTATTGGCAAATTTACCACATTTTTGGTATTGTACTCCTTGATGCTCTTGAATCACTACATTAGCATCAGCTAGAGAGAACCTTGGTATGATCTGCTATGCCTACCCAGTTTTGTTTTCAGTAGTGGCAAACAGCAGATGCTTAGACTAGGAAGAGCACAAACACAGAATTTTTTTTTTTTTTAATTTCCCTTGGCTGTTCTCCCGTTTCTGGTGATCTGCCACTCAGATTTCCTAAGCTCAGCAGCACTTTGAGTATAAAAAATTATGTAGAGCTTGAAGCCTACAAGCTTCAATCAGTTGGATCTTAAGTCAGGCACTATAACTGCTCACTAGAATAATGAACTTGTAAATAACCTGTACTGAGACTTTGATTCTAGTTAAAATTTTTTAAAATAGAAATTCAGTATACTTGCCTTCTGCAAAGCTGAAAAGAAACTCTACTTAATGGGGTTATGATTCTTAGTTCCTTCTGTTTCCTAAAAACCGATTTTTATTCAGCTGCACCGTTGTTACTGTCTTTGATACCATCTTTGCTGAATTTCACAGCACTGACAGTTTTACATGCCCCAGAGAGATGGACCTTGTGCCAATTTTATAGGAGTCAGTTGAGTCAGTTACCCAAGTCAGGGCTGCAGGGAATGCAAATGTGCTTCCTAGCATCTGCTCTGTATCCATCTTGTCAGCTGATCAGTGATAAAGTGAGCAGTCTGCTATAATGCAGTACTGGAAATGTGAATATTTTGCCCTGTTCTACATTTGTATAAATGCAATGCATAGGCATAAAGCAGATACGATGTTGTTAATTGGATATGGGAATTCAAAGACATGCAGTCAGAATTCAAAAATGCCTCAATGATGTGCTTCAGGTGGTGCTCTGTTGTTCTGTACCTTTACAATGGTCAAAACCCACTGAAGTACTGCTTTGAAACTGTGATCTGTGTTGGCAGTGTCATACCTTTGAGAAAAGCTCAGTCACATGTTTCTGCTTGTACATACTACTCCAGCCTTCACATGTTGACTGTTAGAGTTGTCTTGCGAGCAGAAAGAGAACTTTAATGATCTGTTGGAGTAAAACTGGTAAGGGATCATTTAAATTCTCCACTCAAGTGCTGTAGGCAGTCATTTGGGGCAAGCAACAGAAAGAGCTGCTCTTTAAAGGTAGATGCATATGTGCATGTTTTCCCACATCTAGATACCGTCTTAGGGGTTTCGCACCTAAAAGCAGGTGGGAAGTAAAAAGGGGATGATGTTTCAGGCATGAGGTAACTGTTTCATCATTTACTAGAACCTAACACGATCTGCATTAAGATGTATTAAAATTCCAGCTTGTATCACTGCAATATTGTAACAATAAGATCAATAAACTGTTCTTATTAGTAGTGAAGAGAGAAGCAGCTAAAGATGAATGCTGCTTTCAGTTCAAGTGTTGAAATGCAGATCAAGAACCTCCTTTAAAGGAGATAGGAGGAGCACAGTTAAAAGGATTACCAAAATCAGTTCTTCAAGAAATCACAAGTCTTGTTTGTTGCTGTTAGGGAAAATTTTGGTATAATTTTTTTTTTTTTTAACTGAGCAAGGATTTAAGAACAATTTTTTACATGTGAGGTACCACACTGTTCTGAGAAAGACACTTATGAAAGTACCCAGTTGTCATACTTAGATGAGATGCTCTGTAGAGCAAACTAGCAGGTCTTCCTGTTGTCAAAAAGTGTATTGCCTTTTGCAGTGTTATGTAGATTATATTGTCCCTGTTAGTAGAGAAAGATGTTTAGATTTTCTACAACCTGTGAGTTGAGCATATGCATATTTTTGTCTTATGTTTCGACTTTCAAGGTTTTTTGGTACACCTGCTATATGCATCCTGTACCCTCATACAGAAATGCAGTTGATGTGCTCTGACATATGAGGAAACTAGCAGAAAAATGTTCCATTCTTTTACAAAGATTATTCTACTCTGTACAGCAAGTTGTCTTAAATAAAGCATTAGTATTCTGATTAAGCAGCTCCTTCAACTTAGCCAGTTTTCAGGAAGTCTGAATCATTTCAAATTATATAACTCAAATAAGAAGTGTTGTTTGGTGTCAAATTTTGCTGCTTTGATTTTTATTAAAGTGGTAGCACTTTCTATATTTAAACTTGACTTCCTGCATGTTTTTCCAACTTGCTATCACTAAAGAACTTGGCACCAACTCGAGGAGTTCCTAGTAATTTACTGTACATAGAATGACAGCTTCTGAGCTGGGTTTTCCTTTTATATTTTCAAGTGCTTCCACAAGATGCTAAAATACTGAGAAATGTTATTTCTCTGTGTGGAAAAGCAGTCTTGCAGAAAACAAATCAGCTAATTTCAAGGTGTGTAATTGAGACAGAAGTACTGTAGTTCTTCGTTTCATTGGATCACGTCAAAACATTGGCTTAGACTAAAGCCTTGGAAGCAAAAAGTTGAGCATTAATAATACCTATGTCTTACCACATTATAAAACATTAAACATAATAAAGCATTAACATCTGTTGCTAACTGATGATACTAAAAGCAGTAAGAACCATTTTTTGAAATCTGAGAATTAAATTTGTCCCTAGGCTAATCTTTTTCAGAAAGAGACATTAATTTTCTTTTTATGAGAGTTCCTGTTTTGTCTTGCTGTTTTTCAGCCTTCAGAGATAGAAATGGAGTCTCAAGTCCATCTGTATGGACACACAGCAGAAATAACAAGCTTGTTTGTGTGCAAACCATACAGTATAATGATAAGTGTCAGCAAAGATGGAACCTGCATAATATGGGATTTGAACAGGTACAAATATATATGTAACTCTTTCCCATAGTTTCCTTATAAGTACTGGCTTACCAACTTTTAGGTATCTTTGCCCTTTTAAAGTTAACTGAATTTGTGCTGTGTATATCTTATTGTGAAATCAAACCCTTACTGTTTTTTCCTATGGAAGGCTGAAATTCTACAGTGAATATGAAAAAAAAAATTGTGCAAAATGTTGATTGAAATTAATATAACTCTTTTTAATATTTTCCTCAAAGATATTTTTTGAGTCTGAACTTCAGGCTTGTTTCCTTTCCTTTTCTTCAGGCTGTGCTATGTCCAGAGTCTCGCTGGTCACAAGAGTCCTGTGACTGCAGTTTCAGCTAGTGAAACAACTGGTGATATTGCAACGGTTTGTGATTCAGGTATATTTGTCAGTCAAAAAAGCTGTTTTGACTTCCAAACCAAATCAACCATGAGACTTTTGTTATTGAGTTAGCTGCTGGGTGGGTATTAATCATCTGAGGATGAATTTGGTCTAACAGAAGCACTATTTTGCTTTCTTTACACAATAACATAGAAATTGCTTCAGAAATTATTAGGCAGGTGTTTGAGTACAGTGCAGAGATACAAAGGCTAACAGCTTTATCTCTCTTTATAAAGACTTGAAATCTCAACAGATTCCTGGGGGACCCACGTTCTGTGAGGTTGGCTGCTTTCATTTTAACAGAGATTTGTTGTCAAAGGTACAGTTCTTCAGGGGAATACAGTGTATTACAGAGGACAGGCAAGGGCTATTAAAGGACAAGGGGAAATTATTCTGGCAGTTTCAGAAACCTAGTATTTAGGTTTTTAAACTTACGTGGAGACTTTCAACTCCATTTCTGTAGATCACAAACCGTTTGTTTTTCTGCATGAGATTGTGCTCTTTAATTAGTAAGGGACATGAGTTTTCAATTCCTTTTAAGACAAATCAGTAATTATGTTACTAGTTCTTTGACAGAATCAAATAATGCCAGATAACCAGGTAATGGAACCGTGCCTGCTACTTTTAGGAGTTTTGCTTAAAATGCAAGCCAAGGTACAAGAACCAGTTGCTTAAAGTAGCTGCTATGAATTCTATCTTAGTGTCTTCCCTATTAGCACGTGAAAATTGGTTGTTAAGAATAAATTCATATAGCATTCTGTAAGTAAAATGGTCCATAAATATGACATGTCTTCTAAATCACTGCAGTGGCTTGGTATTTGTATACTTCCTGTCACAGAAATAGGGAAGAAGTAATTGTTTGCTGCTGCACACATCATTCAGTCGTTTAAATCTTGCAAACTTTCAAGAAGTTAAATTCTTTTCATGTGAACAGTTAAATCTTATAGACTTATGGGCTTAATTGTTGTCTAGATTTATTTTTTTAATATTCCCATGCTGTGTTCTGTTGCAGTTGGAGGAGGTAGTGATTTGAGGCTTTGGACAGTTAATGGTGATCTTGTTGGACACGTACACTGCAGGGAAAGTATTTGCTCTGTTGCTTTCTCTAACCAGCCTGAAGGCGTGTCTGTCAATGTGATTGCAGGGGGCCTTGAAAATGGAGTGGTAAGGTAAGTTTTGAAATGCTTATTTATTAAAATGCCCTATAACTTGGGTTTACAGTCTGAGAGCATGCAGCCAACTATCATGCTGATATTTGGCTTTAAATAAGGTGAACAAGATGTTACTCAGCTTGCAATCTTAGTAGTTGCTAAACAGATTATGTTTATCACTGAAATATTTGTGAAATTAAGTGTGAAGAAAAATGGCTCTTTCTTTCAGACTGTGGAGTACGTGGGACTTGAAGCCAGTACGAGAAATAACGTTTTCAAAGTCAGCCAAACCCATTGTAAGGTAAAAAGATTTTAAGCATACCATAAAGTGGAATTTTTTTCCTGGGTGGTGGCGGGGGGGCGGAAAAGCACAGACAAAACCATAGCAAAATAGTCTTGAGTGCTGAACAGGATTTCATGTGAAAACAGGAGGTAAACATCCATGTCTAAAAAGAGCAATGCAAACCTACTAATTATTCATGAAAGCAAAATGAACACAAGTGTAGTGTATTTGTAATGACAGTAATAACTAGGTTCTGCTGCTGGCAGATGGAAATTAGCAGGATTCCCATGAGAACGGCACAATAGCTACTCTTCTTATTCTTAAACTTAATATTTTTCCCCAGAATCTGTGTTAAAATGAGATGATCTTAACTTTTTCAGACATTAATAGACAGAATGTTGTTTTTTTTCTTGGAATTAAATGAAAACATTACATTTTCCCTCCACATTTTTTTCTAATGCTGGAAGGAAATAGTGGAGGAAGGGGTAAACTCAGAGGAGCCTGGAGGCTGCTATTTTGTAGTGGTTGTGCAGTTAGTTTTCCCTGAGTCCCCTTGATTTATATAAGCACAATTATTCTCATGCCAAAGTGCTTTCAGAACACACTCAAAGGATCGAGTCTTTGATATCCCCAGAGGTACAGTAGTCTGCACAAAGGCCTCAGAGCCATGCCAGAATTTTATCAATTTAATGCTAACATAGGAGCAAATCACTCTGAAAAATTTTGGTTTTACCCTTGCTGAAATATGTAAAATGCAAACTACCTTTTTCTTTTGAAATGAAAAAGATTGCCTGATAGTATTTATTGTCTCTTATCTCCCTTAAGAAGCATATTTCACAAAGCTTGTTGATAACGATTTAGTAGCTATGGAATAATTTAAAGTTCCCCACTTAAATGCACCAGAAATGGATGCTGACCTTCATGCTCTCTAGCATTACCCATGGCATGACTGAAGGGCTTTACTATCCCTGTCAGAGCTCCAAGAAAGACCCATCTGAACAAAAGTCCTGTGCTATGCCATGAAATCTGACGGATTTAGTTTCTGCCTTTGTCAGCAAGTTCAGAGGGACCTGAGCTCTGTTGCTGACAAGCATTCCTTTCAGAAACAGAAGGGGTATGGTAGAATGCTGCTATTGGCCCTGCCCTTATGTTTGACACTGTGAAGAAAGGAGTACTAAGCTGCAGGACATAATGAAGTGTCAACCAGAGCTGTGGTGCAGCCTGTTTGGTTACAAAAATGAATAAGCAGGTATATGCAAGCACATCGCTGTTACTGAACTCAGTGAGTCTCCCCTGGCAGCTAATCTTTGTTGGATAAACTCTCATGAGTTTTTTAATGTCTTCTAGCATTTTAAATAGCCACATTTGATGTAAAGGTAAACTGTCTTCTTGTTTTTCAGCCTTACTTTTTCCTGTGATGGCCATCACTTGTTCACAGCCAACAGTGATGGAAATGTCATAGCCTGGTGTCGCAAAGACCAGCAGCGCTTGAAGCTTCCCATGTTCTATTCATTCCTGAGCAGCTACGCGGCTGGGTGACAACGAGTTTTGCTGCTAACTCATGTCTCTGATGCACTTTAACTCCAAAGTAGATTATAGAATCTCTTATTTAACTGGACTTTGGAGTACTTTGAATGTCTCTAGAATGACTGAATAGATTTATTTTTTTTTTTAAAAAAAGAGAACAGTCTAAGGTGGTTGTAAAATTGCATATGTGCATGCGCAAACTTTGAGCATATCCAGGTCAGCGGGAAGTTCTGGTCATATTCTCCAATACCAGCAAAGTGATGCATAAATGCTCCAACATACAAGTCAAAATGCTGCAATATAAAACACAATGGTATTTTTTTTTAATCACTTCTTGGACAGAAGTATTTAAAAAAATTGGTTATGCTTATTCTCTCTTAGGTTGTAAAATAGCAGCACCATCAAGGTCTGTAAATATCTATTCAAATGTCAACATATATATATATCTGATTAGTTGAGTGTGGTATGGTTAGCTCTGGGATAAGCAATCCAAAATTTAAAAATCGAAGACCACTTAAAATTGCTTTTTTTGAGAAGCAAAGAACTTAGTAGGTGCTTTTTGCACCATCTTATGGTATTGTAATGCTAAAAATTGAATTTCTGTTATCTTTATATTTGTAACTTTTGCCATCTTCTCTGTTAATGTAATAATCTTTGCAACAGACAAAGATAAAATGTTTGTCTCAGTGATGGGTAGACGCCTCATGGCATCGTGAAACAATGGGTAGATCACAGCGCAGAGTTAACTCCCTAACTTGGTAACAGTTAGCTATTGCAGTTCTGTGGCAGAATATCTATTATGAACACATAGCTTAGCATCCAGAGCTCTAAAAAGAGGTGTTAAAGGCACAGACGTTCATCTGTTCTAGTGTCATTGAGATTCAATACACTGTAAAAGGTTTGAATCTAACTGCTTGAATAATCAATGTTCAGTAGGCATCAGGTGATGTGGAAAGGTTTACACAGATACACTGTGCAAATTTGTTATTTATTCCTAGGTGCTACTTTTTGAGGGGAAAAAAATAAGCCTCCATTGTGAAAGGCTTAACAAATTTGAATTATTAGGCCAGGTGAAAAATTAGTATTTCAGTTGATGGATTTGAAGACCTCTAAACCTGACAGCATGAATGAGTGCCTACTAGTCCTGACGATGGTAAAACAAGAATGGTATGCAAGTCTGATGTAGTTACATTTTTCTTTTAAATTGCTATGCTCTCTCATCACTGACATGTCCTGCTATTGCCATACGGTCACACTGCTGTACCTTCTCATGTTTAAGGTTCATCTGCTTTCCAAATACTGTATATGAAATTGTCAAGTTGTGATGAAGTCGACACACACAAGAAATTTTTACACTTCTTTTGAAAATTCCAAACAGTCTTCACAAGTTCTTGCAACTTTTTGATTGAAGAACTTTGCCAACTAGAAAATCTTAAGAAAAATGGTTTCATGTTTCATGACATAAAGGTGTGGTTTCAGTTCCATTAAGCAAGTGACTACATACTGTATGAATTGTAAACTGCATATATTGTAGCCTTGTATGGGATGACTTTAGTCATGTGTTTTTTCTGTCTAAATGTAAGATCCAAATACAGATCGAAAAGCTAAAAGCTTCCTGGCTCGTGTTGAAGTGATGTGCTTTGTTTAAGAGAAAAAAGACAAACATTGTGGTTTTGGGGTGCTTTTGTGCTCCCTGGTTTGGGGTGTTGCTCACAAAGGCTTATTTTTTTATAAAGTAGAATTCCACTTGTTACAAACCAATATGCAAAATTGCTGGCCTTGTAAAGAGTGCAATATTATATATTTTTATGTAAAAGTAAAAATGATTTTTGAAGCAAGGAATATTTATTCAGCTTAACATTCTGGAACTATTAAAATAACATTGCAATAGTGTCTGTGCATGACGTATTGAAATTTTCTGTTAATGTCACATTCCACACAGTCTTTGTATATACACTCACATTGTCTGGTAATAAACAGATCTTTGTACCAAACCATTTTGAGATGATAAGGTTGCACCTTTCTTCTTTTAGGGATCTTTCACACCCTTCTCCAGATCAATTTTTGTAGTTCTCTTGTCTTCCATATTTTAAAAATCATGAGGTGGGGAAGTTCTGTTTATGGACTATGTCATGTTACTGTTAAACTGAAGGTGGTGAGTGGAAGATGGGAAGTGGGAAACTCTAGGCATATCACTTTGCACAGGTGTGCACGTGTCCTTCCTTCTCCTATGATGCATGACTAGAGTTTGGATGAAGTGATGTCTCAAAGCAGAAACCTTCCCCTTCCTTCTTCCTACCTCCTCCCTGAAAAACTGTCTGAACTGCAGAGGCAGAAAAGAAGCTGCTTTCTGGATGCTCTGAGATGGGTGGAAAGCGGGAGACTGGGGTTGCTGGGAGGCATCTGACAGGATGCAAGGCTCTCTGTTGGGAGAGGTTCTTGTGGGAAGGCCTTTCTACCTCACACCCCTTGCAGGATTCTGTGGTAAACTCAAACCTTTATGTTCTAACTGGTGAGAAAGGGAAGGGGAGGTAATAGCCAGATATTTACTCCTGGTACTGAGAGGGAGTCACTACACCACTACTGATCTTGCATTTAGAGACCTGCTGTTTAGGCAAACCCATGACAATGAATAGAAGAAACAAAAACAGTCACTAGAGAACTGTTACCTGTGAACTGAATTGAATGAGACAAGTTTCTGCAGGAAAAACCTTTCAACTTTTACTCTGAAACATCAACTTTAAAGACCATTTTTGCATTGAAACCACACTGATCTTTGGGGAAAGAGTTCAAAGAGTTCCTTTATGCTGAGCAAGAGCCTTCCCCCTCCCAACTTTCAGGATTTCTTGACTACAGTTGCAGGATTTACTATGTGTTTTGTGGAGATAACTTTTAGAAGGCAGTGGGGGAAATAGCACCTGGCTTGCTACTACCAAACTTTTAATTTACCTTTTAGTTTCTTCATGCTTTGTTTTGTTTAAAGTTGTATTGGGTTTTTTTCCCCCTTGTTCCATGTGCAGTCAGAAGTCATACTGCCATATGCTTCTACTCTATCACAAAAACAATGCCGACAACATAAAAAACGAAACAATGAAACCTCCCAAAACCCCAAACCAACCAAACAGAAAAAAGCCAACACCAGAACCCAAAATCAAATACTATTTAAAAGGTCTGCTTCCTTTGAAAAATATCCACTGGAATATTAGGTAAGCCTTCAGAACCTATAAGCCAGCTCTGGTAGGAGATCCCTGCTTGTGGTGGCAGGTAAGGATTTACAGATTAAAAAGAAAGCATGTCTGTGTTAATATAAGATGAAAATATATTTTAAAACAGCCATTCCTTGTCCTTACATTTTAGCTTAAGTAATAAAATTGTTAGAATCTAGTGGTAAAAATATTGTGAGTGACAATTGTTTGATTGTTAGAACTATCAGCCTGTGCTCTTTGTCTTAACAGCACATTAATTCTTGTCTGGTAAACAGAGCCTTTTCTAGAACAACAATGCGGTTGAGTGTGAATGAGACAGCAGCAGTATGGGCCAGTGAGGTTTCCAGTCAGCTTCTGGAAATCTAGTTATGGGGAGTTTCTGAACTTGCCTATTTAGTAATGTTTACCTTCTTCCTGCTGCATTTCCTTCTACCAAGCCACCACCCCAAGAGCCGTTGACTCATAAGAAGCTGCCCTTCCTCCAAGTTACCTTTGGAAATGGGGCTCTTCCCTCTTCTCTTTTGTATAGAAAATAAATGTGATTTGGAAATGGTTCTGCTCTGTTATGACAGAATGAGAAAAAGTGCTGATGGCAGGGTAGGAGAAAAGGGTGACC
Organism: Formicarius rufipectus; assembly: GCA_013399695.1. Taxonomy (NCBI): domain Eukaryota; kingdom Metazoa; phylum Chordata; class Aves; order Passeriformes; family Formicariidae; genus Formicarius; species Formicarius rufipectus. Next base: position 606,649 of record VXAU01006141.1, read on the forward strand.
AGCATACACCCCTCCAGAAGGAACAGCCACCTTGCTGGGGAACAAAATAAATGAGGCTGTAGTGATGGTGCTCATGCCAACGTGTTAATTATTGGGGCTGACAGATTTTTCAGTAAAAAAATGTTAATTGGCACTTTTAACGGCTGCTGTGTATGGGTTTTATATGGAGAAGTATATAAAAATCAATCTATGCACTGAATTGTATTGTTCTGACACACTAGCCCTGATAAGGTGAGTCTAAATGGCCATCTTCCCCCAGTGGCTCCTTTCCCCAGGGCTGGCTTTTTACTTCATCCTTCCTTTGCTCTGTGGGACAGGCAGTGTGGGCTCTCATCCTAAGCCCCTGCGCCATGCAGGCTTTCCCATTCTAGGTACAGTGCTGTGGGCTGGGGCAGAGTGACTGGAAGGCAGCCGAGCAGGAAAGGGCTTGAGGGTGCTGGTCAACAGTGGGCTGAACATGAGCCAGCGTGTGCCTGGGGGGCCAAGGAGGCCAATGACCCTGGCCTTATCAGGAATAGTGTGGCCAGCGGCACCAGGGAAGTGATTGTCCTTCTGTACTCAGCACTGGTGAGGCTGCTTTTGAGAACTCCGTGTCAAGCTCTAGGCCTCTTAATTCCGGAAAGATATTGAGGTGTTGGAGTGAGTCCAGAGAAGGGCAACAGAGCTGGGGAAGGGACTGGAGCGCAAGTTGCGTGAGGAGTAGCTGAGGGAGCTGAGTTTTTTCAGCCTGGTGAAAAGGAGGTTCAGGGGAGATCTCCTCACTCTCTACAGCTCCCTGACTGGAGGGTGGGGTTGGCCTCTTCTCCCGGAGAACACCTGATAGGGTAAGAGGATGTAGTCTCAAGCTGTGCCGGGGAGGGGTGGGGGTTCAGGTTGGACATTACCCTTTATGTGAATAAATTCTTCCTAATTATACATTGGAATGGGTTTCCCTGCGAGATGGTAGAGTCACTATTCCTGGAGGTGTTTAAGGAAACACTGGACACGTAATGATCTAGGTGATATGGTGGTCTTCGGTCGTAGGTTGGACTCGATGACCTCAGAGGTCTTGTCCGGCCTAATCGATTCTGTGATCCTCTTTGAGAAACACTTGGAGGANCGGGGCTGCCCAGAGCTGCCCGTGCCCGCGCCCGCCGCTGCCCCGCACGGTGAGTGGGAGCCGCGGCCACCGGGCGGGGCAACCGGGATGGGAGTGGGGTGGGGTGAGGCAAGGAGAGGCAAGGCAAGGCAAGGTGGGACTGGAGCGGACCGGGGTGTGGGGCGGGGGTTTCTCCGTGGCTGCGGGCGGCGCGGGTGTCCCGGGAGCCCTCCCGGTGTGCCCCCGCGGGTGAGCAGCGCTCGGCGGCGCAGGGCGGAGTGTCTCGGCTCCCCACGGCAGTGGGCACCGGGCCGTGGGCTCCGTGGGGTCGTCCTGCTGCGGAAAAGCTGCCCCGAGCTCAGGTACCCCGCGGGCGGGCGGCGGGCTGGGGGTTTCTGCTGCCCGGGGAGGAGGCGCAGGGAAGCGGCTGCTTTTCCTGCTGTCTGGCCCCGCTGCCGGAGGAACAGCCCTGGCTGCTCGGCTGCTGCTGGCCGTAATTATCGCTGTGCTGTGCCGGGAGCTGCCGCACAGCACAGCCATTAGGGCAGCGCAGGGAGACGGAAAACTCGGAATTACAAGTTGAAAAACGCTTCTGCCTCGCCAAGTGATGCAGTGCCGAGCTCCCCGGACGTGCCCTCCCTACCTTGTGTTACAGTGCGGTTCGAATACGTTTTAAGCAGGGTTTAAGCGAAGTAATAAAAATTTCCCGTGTATTTCTTTAAAGGCTCGCAACTATCTGTAAAAGTTAGCCAGAGGGGTAAAACGGTAGGCAGGAATCACCTTTCTGCCTCAGACTTTTCTGTCTCTGATGGTTTGCTGGGCTGTACGTGCACATGCAGCATAACCTGTATGCTGCTGATAAATAATATTGCATAGAAAGGTTGTCCTTGCGAAACGTCACAGTAATTCAGCCATTGTTTCCTCTGAGTTTTTAGATGCCAGGAAGCAAGCTAGTATTTTTGAATAAAAATTTGGGCATAGTGGCAAGAATTTTTGGAACTTGACAGGTGAACTGGATACAGTACTTGGTATGTTAGATGAGAACTGAGCTGTTGGACTTTGGTTGGTTTGCAGTGACACAATTAGCAATTATTTTCAAAGTCACCATGTTTATGGTATGAAAATTACATTCTTTCCTTATCGTGAACAGTGGTTTTGCCTTTAATTATTTCTTCTGGTACTACTAAGCTTCTCCTTAGTAAATGGAGTGAAAAACTGTAGTAATTTTCTAGTATTTTTTTTGTGCAGCCATGAGACAGAGAAAGCAAAAGGATCCCTTACCCACCCTCTCTGCTTAGAGGGCTGCATTAGTTGTTGTCAGTCTTGGAGTAAGAACTGAGATAGCAGGGGAAGTTATTCCTCTCCTGTGTATGCCCTGCAGATAAAGGGGGAAATTACCTGTGGTGTGTACACAGTGATGCCAGCACGGATAGCTGGTGCTCTCAGTGCAGGGGTGGTCTCTCTTGCCTAAATAGCAATTGTAAAACTTTTTTTAAAATTATTTCTCTGGTATGCCAGTTTGTTATCAGACACCCGTGAGAGCGTAAATTTTGCTGTTTATATTCCTGCAAGTGGATAATAAACTGAAAGGATCTTGAGATCAGAATGTGATTAGTAGGTCCATGGATGATTCCTGCTAATGTCAGTGGGACTTTGTTGCCTGATTGGGTTAACTTCTCTATTGTGCTGTGTGGTCCAGGAAGGACAGAGCTTGTGTGGAAGGTGTTCTTCAGAGCTGACAACTGTAGGTTTTCCAATCTAGTAATTTCAGGCCCATCATTTTATATTGGTGAAAGAAAATAGAAGGCAGAAATTGGGCTTAGGGCTTTTATATTGGATTGTATGGGTCACTCTTATGGTATGGCATTTTAAGGTTGTACTTGGAACTAGAGGGGGGGGGAAATTGCCATGCAGCTTTTTGCCCCTGTTGCTTGTAGCAATCCATACCAAAGAACTTGAAAATTATATTTTGCTTCTATATTACTCAAATTTTCAGACTTCTGTATTTTACTAGCAAGTATTTATCATGTTTAGTAAGTGTCAGTTGCACTCCTTAGCCTGGCACAGGGTCAAGCTATACTTGCAAATATTTGTGCAGTTTCGTGGGTTATCGTAAGTTTGCCTTTGAAGTGCTGTTGGGTACAATGTAATCTATTGTAAAAACAAATAAAGAAAAGCTGCTCTTCACAAGCATTTTTAGAAGCTCCGGAAATGATGAACTTCAGCGCACGTGAGTTAACTGCACCCGGGAAAGAGATGAAGTTCAAGTGAGCTAAAACCCCAGAAACTCCCAGAAAATTAACCTGGCTGGGAGGCTGTCGATACACAGCTTTCAGAAGTGTGTTTTCAGGAAACAGCTGTCCACTGTGGTGTGCCAGTCAGCAGAAACTGCTTGGCTGAAAAAGGCTGCTGTCTGCTGTCACTGTTCTTTGTCAGCATGATCGGTGTTCCCCTTAAAGAAATGAATCAGTAGAGACTAGGTGAATGAACTTGGTGTGCCGCATGAAAATATACTGGATAAATGGGCTCCTGTATAATCTAGGTCCTCTGGCGTGCATCAGTGACACACAGACTGCCTGTAGTGTGATCATTAACACAGCTGATGTAACTACGGTGATTATCAGGACCTGTGTATGTCTGTATCGATCTGACTTAATGGGGGGCTGCTGGAAAAGCAGCCAGGAATGAACATTAGCAAACCCAGCTGAGTAATTTCTGGTTCAAGGGGGTTTAGGAAATTTAAAAGAGAGGGAGAAGTTATTCCTTTTGTGTATCAAAAGAAGTGTGGCCAGCAGGTCAAGGGAGGTAATTCTGCCCCTATACTCAGGTGATACCGCACCTGGAGTGCTGCATCCAGCTCTTGAGTCCCCAGCACAGGATATCAAGGGGCTGGAGCACATCTGTGAGGAATGTCAGAAAGAGTTGGAATTGTTCGGCCTGGAGAAGCAAAAACTCTCCAGGAAGACCTTACAGCAGCCTTTCAGTAATTTGGAAGGGGTTTTTAAGAAAGGTGGGGACAGACTTTCTAGCAGGGCCTGATGTGATAGGACAAAAGGTAATGGTTTTAAACTAAAAGAGGTTTGATTTAAACTAGATATAAGGGGAAAAAATGTATCATGAGTGTGGTGAGGCACTGTAACAGGTTGCCCAGAGAGGTGTTGGATGCCCCATCCCTGGAAATATTCACGCTCAAGTTGGATGCCCTGAGCAACCTGCTGTAGTAGAGGAGGTTCCTGCTTGTTGTGGAGGCCTTGGACTAGATGACATCAAGGGTGCCTTCCAAACCATTCTGTGATCCTCTGGACTGCCCCCAGGAACAACATAAAGCTAAATGTGCCTTCCTGTGGGAATAAAGGCCTTGAGAATACTTGGACTGTTTATGAGGAGACATCTTGTGAGACAGAATCAGAGCCATTTGTCAGGCTGCAGCCTCAGAGGAAACACTTCAGAGGAAACAGGTCCCACAAGAGGGTGTTTGAAGGAGGCTTCCTGACATTGCAGGAGATGGGTGTGTAGTAGATTCTCTTGTTATTAAAATTTCTTTGCTCTCCAGAGCTTTCTTTCTAAGTAAGAATTTTATTTCATAAAGAATATTAAGTTTAAGGTTATTAAAAAATATCATAGGTCCTAAGGAGAACAGAATCGGGTGTCATCCAAAGCTTTGTTTGTAAAAATGACCATTATCTCAGCCTGGTTGGTTATTAAAATTCCTTTCTCTCCAGAGCTTTATTTCTAAGTAACAATTTTATTTCACTAAAGAATATTAAGCTTAAGGTTGTTAGTGAATATCATAGGTCCCTAAGGAGAGCAGAACCAGGTGTGATCCAGAGCTTTATCTGCAAAAAGGACCTTTATCACAGCCTGGTTTGAGAGTGAGTACAGCTCTTTTTGTCAGCATCACGTTATGTTATAGGGCCTTAACTGATGAACAGATATGTACTGCATTTGCAGAGAGAGAGAAGGTAGAGGCATATGTAGTGTGGTATGTGAAATATGAAAAAGGAGAAATCAGCTCTACAAAGTTTCAGAACCAGAGCTGTCTGTATGAAAAATAGAGATTAGATACTTAAATGGATGCTAAGAGCTTCCAGAAATACTGTAGTTAAATATTTAAGTGCATGTAAAGGCCAGGGGAGCAGGATTTTGGAACAGAACAAATGTTTGTGCTTCAGAGTATAAACAGACCTCTTACCCGAATGAGTGGAAATTTTCTCCAGTGGCTGAAACACCTAGTGCTGGACTTTTTTCTGTTTTGAAAGTTCTTTTTTTTTNGTGAAATGATTTACCAGAGAAGATACTTTCTTTTTTCAAAATTTTGCCTAGATGCTGTTGTAGGTAAGGATACATTATGTTTGTGGCATTGTTTTAGAAACATGGTTTGGATTTGTTAAGGCATTTTTATGCCTAATAACCTTTTAAAAATTTTATTATGGACCTAACTCAGTCTCTTATTCTGCAGATGCTTAAACACTTGCTGGAAGTACTAGGAACAGTGTTCCTACTGACTTTGTTGCAGCCATGGACAGTTCAAATTGTCTAACACTCATGTTTCTAGCTTTTATGATTTGAGTGAATGAATTGCCAGAAAAGCTTGGGAGATCTGGAGTTCTCTGGACTGTTCAAGCAGTTTCAGTTGCTTAATTCAGTTTAAATGTATTATTCAATATTACATTTCTGATTTGCCTCTAGACTTGGGCTGTGTCAAATGTAGAAAGGGCTCTGTGAATTGATTTAGCTTTGACTTTTTTGGCTTTATGATGATTAGAGTTTATCCATGGAGATTATAACAAAATTTATATGATTCATACTTGTGGGAGCAACAGTGCTAAATGTGTTTATTCTTCTATTTATGAATAGGTCGATGCTTAAAAGCTAGGGAGTTGTCGAACAAAAAGTCCAGAGATGTAATTCAGAACCTCCTCCTCTTGTAAATGTGTTGTATCCTTTCTGCTGTTTGACTTTCCGCTGCAAGTCAAAACACATCTGAAAATTGATTGGAGGCTTCTGGTTGGTTGTGGGTTTTTGTACCAAATGTGGCATTTTATGCAAAGCCAGTTCCTCCACATGTATTCAGTCCTGTGCCTTGTGAGCAATACGAGTTAAAAGATTGTAAACAGTGACAAAGACAAAAAAATAAAAAGCTGCTGTGTTCTGACACGATTTTATTTCATCAGAGCACACAAGGGGGAAACTTGTGTTCCATTCAAATGACATACATGTATCCTGAAAACCTGTTCTTTGTCTTGGCATGTGTTAAAGCTCTTGTTTAATTTGGCACAAATTATGTATTTTAAGGTAGCATTTCCGCTGCCTAGGCTTACACTGCACTTGAAAGAATGAGATTCTTTTGTTTCTTCAAGTTAGTGTTGGCTCACCATCATACTTATATTCCACCATTCTGTTCTACAGCACAGGTTAATGATTTTTAGAAAGGAGAAGAAACAGCTGTCTTTTTTTTGTCTTGTCTTTGAGCGTGTGTTTTGTGAAATCAAAGCAGTTAAAAAGTTATTCCTTCATTCTTTCTATGCTCTGGACCCTGTGCTTCTATTGAGTCTAACAGGATTAAGACATTGTATATACTATTTTATTTTTTTTTTGCAAGAGCATTTTCAATGTGCTATTTGATTTCCTGTTTGTATCTTATACCCAAGTGACTGCATCAAGTAAGCTATCAAGGTTCAAGAAGGGAAATTTGTATGGTTCTGGGTGTTTGCTTCTTATCCAGAAATGAGCTGAAAGTATTCATTTTGAAAGACCTGAGCCTAAAACTCTTTTGGCAGCAATATACAATACTTCCATTTGTGTGTTTCTCTCCCATGTCCCATCTGCTTCTCACAGCTGTGCCCTTTGCATTGCTGAACTTTGTATTGGTTTCTGATGCTTGGTGGTAGACTGATCTTCCTTCAGGTGGCACTTGTGGTGAGGACCATAGGGGAGTGTTTTCGCTGATTGGAATCTCAACACTTAGTCTTACTAGGTAGTATAACTAGTCCAGGACCGGTCTAGGTCATCTGTATTCCTATCATTTTTCCATGTGGCTGTAGTCCAACTGCCAATGACTTCAAAATAGGAACTGTTACGTGTCCTGACACAGTGCTGCATAATGGTGCCAGCACAAGGTGGTCTGACATGCAGACCACCTCTGGCAAGTATATTGTAAATTATTCAAGGTCTGAATCTGGTTGTCTTGATTAATTTGGTAACAGTGCTGAGGACTGTGTGGTAATGACTTGATTTACCTTAATCTCTTAGGGAGAAGCAGTGCAAGAAAACCAAATACTGTCATACGTTAATTTGATGTCCCTTTCCAAGAGCTGCAGATCTCTTAAAACATAATGCATTCCTATCCTGCATAGTGTACTGTATCGGGTTTTAGTCATTAAATTTTGCTGGGCACGCCTAAGCAAAAGGTTGGAAAGCACTGCATTATTTCATCTTAATGTGTTGTTTCATATTGATAGTCAGAATTTTGACTCATTCTCTAGCTGAAAATTGCTCGGTGAGAGCAGTGTGGCGTTCATTTCCACTGTGCCCATTTCTGAACTTGTTTTGAAGTTACAAGGTGTAACTGGGGCACGGAGCCAAACTGTGCAATGGCTGCAAGGTCTGTTTGTGAACAGCTGCTCTGCGTTGGCAGTCTGAACCAGGGCAGCTCTTCCTGCACTGAAGTCATGGTCATGTGCTCTGTGTTTGTATGTTGTTTGCAGGATTCACGTTGAGTCCTGATGATGGAGGGTGCAGATATGTAATGCAGTAAGGTGCTATTGGACATGAGAAAAGGTATAAATGGTGACTAGTCTGTATTTGTGATCAGCAGCCTGGCAGTGTTGATGTGGTGGTTGAGGGTTGGTTAGAGTTCAGACAACTGCCCTCTCAGTGATTGCTGTATTTGCTACTTGTACTTTTAAATGTTCTCAACTTTGTCTCCTCTAGGAAAAACAAAATGAAGGAACTAGTGTCAAACAGTACAACCAGTATATCTCAAGCCAGGAAAGCTGTGGAGCAGTTAAAAATGGAAGCATACATGGATAGAATAAAGGTAAACTTAGACTTGTTGATATTTTTAATTCACTGACTAGTCTGTGTTACAGTGTCCCTTTAATATTGTGGAAAGACTCAACCGGCTGAAATCAAAAATCCACGTTGAACTCTATACCAGTATTCAGGACTGTAAATGAGTTACAGACTAATTGGCAGGTTCTAGTGAAGTGATTTCCAAAGCCTGACTTCCCAGCCTCTGCTTCTGTGTGTCTTTTACATCTGTTAAAATGGTATTTTGTGAAATACTTAAAATCAGCTGGCAGATGCACCAATGCTCCTCTTTGTCACCTGTAGCTGAATTTAAGTGCAACTCAGGTTTCTTGGATTTTCTCCTTTAAGAACTGGAATAAGTCTTTAAGATATTGCAATAGTTTTTAAAAATGATGCGACAAGATTAATTACCTTGATTTGTTTTGTTTTAGTGCAAATATTGCACAAAAATTTTGTATGATTGCAGCATGCAGTTATGATTCTTCACACTTGATAACTTGTGTGTGATGATTTCATTTTATCATGCCTCTAAATATATGTGGATTAAATATTTTTACTAAAGGTACTGTTAAATAGAGGTTCTCAACATTTTAAACCAGAAAAGTCTGGATTGTCCTTGCCTGTCATTCTGCCTTCCACTAGGCTAAAATTTTGCAAATAAATCAAGTACCTAAAACCTAATAATGTCATAGAAAGTTTTAAGAAAGCAACGCTTCTTTTTGCTTTCTGGTTTTGAAAATAGGGAATAATTATTTGGATTTAAAAAAAATCCAGTCTCAACAAGTAAAAAGAGTTTATAGTCTCTCCATCTCTGAAAAAGAATGCATTTAAATTGCCCAGTTTTCTGCTGAGTTGTCACAGACAAACTCTGTTACTGCTTGTAACTGAGATACTCAGTAGGACTGTGTAGAAATCTTGTACATTAAAGGTATTGAGTAGTCTTAACTCAGCCTGTTTGTCCATCTGTCCTGTGTGTTGAAATTCTGCAAGTAGTCAGCATGGGGACAAGAGCATGTAATTATGATTTTTAAAATAGTATCGGATCACAAACTCACTAATTGGAAGTGTAGTGTTTATAATTGAGAAACACTAGTGCAATTCACGAGTGGTCAGTCTTGGTTATATGAAAATAGAAATCTCATTTGTTCTATTTTATGGCAGTTTGTAGCAATGTCTTGTAAGACCACTGAATTTGCAAAATTATAGTTTCTATCTTGTATAGTGTCTTACAAATTCATCACATAACCTGTTCACAGAGACATGTGTTTAGTTTCATGCAGTAGGGGAAGTTCTCCTGTTACAGTGTTCAATGCAGTTCGTCCCCTGACTCAGGTCATATTGCAGCTGCATGAACAGAAGGGTCAAGAAGGAACAAGTGTGCATGAATGGCAGTGGAAAGGGTTGGAAAAGTGTGGCCCAGTTTATTGGAATTGGAAATCATTGGTACTTAGTACATTGTCTTAAACTTGCTTCTATATATTCAGTGGTAACTGTCACATACCACATCATTAGCTCAGTTATGCTGATAGCTTCATTAGTTAGGTGCATAACCTTCTTAATTACATATGCAAGAAAGACATAGGTTATTTTTGTAGTCAGTTTAATTAAAAAGAACACAGTTAGTAGCAAGTGTGGCAGACCTAAAAAACAGCTTGGAAGTGCAATTATTTCACCTTTCAAGACAGCCTGTGATCAAAACTGCACCAAAGAAAATCTGACATATTTTAGTGTTCTGAGGGTTCCTGTACTAACCTAAACCAAATACAACTCCTCAAAATGTCTTTATTTCTAGCATTTCTTTGAACAAGCATGTGTGGGAAGAGGTTGATAGGCTTTTTATTCCTTCAAAATCTGCTTTGCTTTTTAATCTTGAATCAGTTAAGCGTGCATTTTCGCATAGCCAGATTTTACCAAGAGACTTTCCAGTGGTTTCAAGAGGAGAATTTGAGTTCTCAGATCATCACTGTAAAGGCAGAGAAATGAACTTCCTTCCTTTTTTCCTGGCATTCTGCATCCAATTAAACTATTCAACAAAAGATCAGTGCTTTTCAAATAATTTAATTAAACACTGTTTTGCAAATAGCTATAGCCAAGGGGTTACTCCCATAATAGGCAAGACCACATTGCTAACATTAAAAAGGTGCCTGTGTTACTGACCATGGAAATCAGAAGTTCCAGCTCATTTTTCTACTACAGAGGCACTTTGTTTGCCATGGACAGTAGCTCCTGTAACCAGCAAGAGTTGGGTCTGGTCAATTAAAGTCTTGTAGTTAAAAGTGTATTGATAGTTGCCCATTCCCTGTTGTGTTCTGGATTTTTCAACTAATTTAAAAATCAAGTCCCATAACCAGTCAGAGCAGCAAGCAGTGCTGTGTTCTGAGATTCCACAAAGACAACTTGCTGTCGAGGTATGAAAGAAACAGGACAGCTTAAAAGGGGAGGATGAAGTTACTGGTGTATTGATTCACAGCTGGAAGGAGTGTTACTGTGGTTCTTTTTGTAAACTGTAGGAATCCCAGAAGGATTGTAAATTGAACCTGCCTTACTTACCTGCCAAAGGAACAGCCAGAGTTATAATGGAGAAGTAAGTAGAAAGCAGGAAATGCAGATTCCAAGCTAGGAAACATCGAATGAAATCAGATGAGCAGTGGCCTCATGAATAGTAGAATAATGTGTCTTCTAAAGATGCTAGCAGTAAAGTTGAGAAAGCAAAGATAATATTGGTGTTCATCAAAGTTGGCCTCAGAATAAAGCACTATTTAATCTTCTCTTTACAAGCAGAAAAGCAAGAAAGAGTGCTCTGACATTTAAGAATCTTGGTATATCAACTATTATTCAATTTTCTTTTTCCTTAGAAAGATAGGAAGTATTCCTAACTGGTTCTGTACAGTGTTGAGAGATAAATGGTGGGGATGCCAATAAATGTGTGTGAATCTCTTTGTTTTAGATGCAAAGGATGAGCAGAGTGGGTGTCATAGCAAGGATAGTAATTAGTCACAATCCATGATGAGACAGATGACATAGTAATTGCAGCATTTTGCCCTGTCATTGAAGCTTATAATTATTAGTGCAGTTAACAGGATTATGTTCTAACTTCGGCTGTTTTTATCACTTCTGTTATTCTGAAATATAATGGTCAAATTTCACAGTCCTTCTGAGATTAATTCTTTAAAGCATCAGGGTTGAGTGTTTTGTTGGTTTTTTTTCCTTTTGATAATTTGACTACAAGATGTATTTTTCGTAAGACAGGGTAAAAGTAGTTGTCTAAAATGTGAGACCAGTGTGATGCCTATATATTCCATCCTTTCTGTCTATACACATGTTAACTTTCTGATAGAATTCATCAGTCAAACTGGAGTCTTGACTTTTTTTTTTTCCCTTTAGCCTCTTTTTCATTATGTATAAATTACTTTGAATCTGCAGACCAAGCTGTGTTGCATAGGAGAGATGGCATGACAAATGTCTTCATTTCATTTGACTATTCAAGTTGCATGCATTTATTTTAATTCTTAATAAAAGCTATTCTGAAACTGCTCAGCAGCATTCAGCTACAAATATACCTAAAGGTGAGAAAAAAAGCTCTGATGGAGAGGGGTCCATTTAACTCCTTTCATGGCACAAGTTGGGTGATGAGCACAGTATTGTGTATAGCTGCAGACCGCTACTCTGCATGCTGACGTGTGCTAAAGCAGCATCTCTGCTGGAGCCCTAATGCCACGCTCCACAGAGGGGCCTTCCACTACTGTTGTGCAGAATAATGACACCGTGCAGGAAACTTGCTGGAGGCAACGTTGGATTTTGCTCTTTTTTTTGGCTGTGGTTCAGACTTTACCAACACTGCTCACAGCCACAGGACCCCATGTTTTCATTGCTCCTGGGCTGTGATCAGCTCATTTAACTCCCTGTAGTGAGTGGTCATTACTCCACTGTGCAAGCCTAAGTGGCTCCACTTTTAGTGAAGAAATGGCCATAATTCAGTTTTATAATTGCTGTAATCCCAGTGGGAGGATTTTCCCTCCCCAAACGTTTTATTTGTTTAAAGGGTAAAAATGTATGACCTAGTACAGGTTTAGTTTGTGACAGTGTGCTGAAATGTGATCACATTCCCTATGTTCCTCAGCTTCTTGTTGCAGGTTAGTTTTTTACTAAATTGTACTATGGTTTGTTTAAAAGCAAACTAAACGGCAGTTTAAACAATCTGACATTGAAGAAACTGTTACTCTGCTTCATGGCATTGCCACCAGCACTAGAGGACAAGTTAGATATAAAGATGTATGTCGAGCTTTTGCTAGTGAAAATCCTTTTTATTGATACACGATATCAAAGCATAGTAACATGTAGAGAAACAGGAAATTATATCACTGAGTTTATCCCTTCTAAGACTGATGATTGAAATTGTGCTTCTTTTCAACTGAAGGAAAAGCAATATACCTGGGCTGATATTGCTTATCCTTGCGTGGAACAAACAAGATCATTCTGGGAAAGTTGGCCTGTTGAAATCCAGAGTTGGTCTCTGCTTCTGTAGGCTCAGTTTGCTTAAAAAAAAAAATTGTTTGTTTGATGAACAAAATAATTTACTCATTAGCCTAATAACTGAAGGTGAAATGTGCTGGGAATCTCTAATAAACCCTGTCTTTGGGACACAGAGAATCAGACTAGGTCTCCATTAGGTTTTATGACTAATGTTTATTATGACATTGCACTGAAGATGTGAGCTTTTGGTGGGTACCTGTGACTCTACTTGCTCCATATGAATGTGAGGGTTCAGGACCTGCTAATTCATTAGAACACCTATCTGTCTTAATTTGAGACATGCATCTAAGTTCAAAGGGCAATAGAAAAGTGAAAAAGTGTATGTTAAATAATATGAATGTATTGGTGTTTGTCATTACTTGCATATATTTCTCCAAAATGCTGTGGTGGTATGTTCCTTGTAAGTTTACAAGAAACATACTAAACTCCTTTTCAGTGGATAAATTCTATGCTAGTTTATATTTTGCTGAGGTACAGCATACGTAGTTAGCAAAGTATGTTTCTGTCTTTTGATCTTTTGGGGGCCTGATAGGAATTTCATACTCTGTATACATTGTGCCTTTCTTTGGATAATATTTTAAAAAATTGACAAGTAGATTTAAATGAAACTTAGGAATATGACAGGACTCCTGACTTTCCTGTTCATTACAGTTCTATGTCTCTGTTCTAGATAGTGCCCGTGTACTCTACGCATCATTCTCTTGAGATTGCTTAGCAAACAGCTAATTGAAGTGTGTCTGAAAGTCATTACAGTCCTTTGTATTTTGAAGTCTTGTAATTTTCCACACATTTTTGTTTGGCCTGCTTCTTTCTTGAGAAGATCTGGCCTTCTGAATATGTCTTCTGATTTGCTCAGTTTAGTACTTTGTTTTCTGCTTTGCATGTGCCCAGCAGTCTGTGGTTCATAGGTAGTGTGAACTGGCCACCCTTTTGACTTACAGGCCAATTAAAAGACAAACTAATTTCAAATAACCTGAACCCCCTTATTTCCTCCATATGGGCTGTACTGGGATGCCAACCACAGATACTTTGTGGCTTTAAATATTCTACAAAGATATGTTTTAGTGGATATTTAAGAAGTAAAACGTCTGTTATTTTGTTCCAGAACTTAATTTAAATTTCATGTGAATTCTGATTCAATACCCATTAACTTCATAGGTCTCATCTGAAGCCTACTACAGGCTGGGCTCATGTCAAAGCAAGCAGGGTGTGGGGAAGCTTAAAGCTAACATTGATGACACACCTGCTAGAAAAATACCAGAAATCTGATTTGTTTTTCCTCTTCACTGTAGCTAAGCAAACATGCTGACCTTGGTGTTTGACTCGGGAGAAGCTGTCATGGTTCTCAAAGAAAAGACTTTTTTGTAAATACTTTGGATTAATTTTCTCAATGATCAGAATATTGAAAACACAATAATTCACCAAAGCAAAGAGATACAGATAGCTGTAAATATCTTGCTGACCGAGCAGAACAAAAATATTTTGTATATACATTCTCAATTCTTGAAAAAGTAAATGAGTCACAGTGGCCTAATGTCACAGATATTCATATGGCACAAAGCTGCAAAGGTTACAAGGTTTAATATTTCATTTTTTGTTTAATGTAAGATATCTTTATGCCAACACACTGCCATAGTTCTCTATGACTTTTCAGTAAGTGTAAACCAATGTTTTGAATATTAAGGTAATGCTCAAGTTTTAATGCATGCTATGAATAAAGTACTACTTATAATAACTTATTAAGCAGAAGATAATTGGGTCTTACTTCATTGAAAAGAGCAGTACTTGGCTTAAATGAGAGCTATGACACATGATGTTCAGGTTTTGTTCCTGACTTACTATTTCTTCTTAATCCTGTGGTCATGTGCCTAAAGAACTTTTTGTTTGTTTTGCATCCAGAGGAGCAAAGGGTAGAGAGAGTGTTTGTGGAAAACCTTACAACCAAAGACTGGGAATAAGAGCTGAAGCAGACACTTCAAGGAGAATCCTTATTGTTATGGGTGGTTAGCATATACATGTTTTAATGAGTAGGTGCTCCTGACCTCCTTCTGATGGGGAGGAACAGCTGAACATGAATCATATAAATTAATACCATTTCATGTCACTGTGTTAGGTAAAATGTTATGTAAGGATTACTAGGCCTAGTAAGAGCAAATTGAGAGTTGTGGTCTCTGAAGGATAAAGCAATCTACTCCCTATTTTATGATGACTGCCAGTATTTTTTCTATGAAAAATATTTATGCAATGCAGATTGGTTCAGAATTAAGTGTTACAGTAGTTCTCTCTTCTCTTCTATTAGGTGTCCAAGGCTGCAGCAGATTTATTGGCATATTGTGATGCACACATTGGGGAAGATCCACTTATTATTCCTGTGCCTGCATCTGAAAATCCCTTTAGGGAGAAGAAACTCTTTTGTACTATCCTTTGAGTCAGTTTTCAATTAAAAATGTCTTCTGCTAAAATTTGGTATCAGTGTTGCATGCTTCCAGCAATTTTTTCTTCAGCTATCAATACTTGACCTATAACTACAATATTTTTCAAAGATAATGCATTTTCTGCTAAAATAAACACCCAAAATTTAAAAAAAAAAATAAATTCAGGGTAATCTGTATCTTTCAGACACTGTAAAAGTTTAATTTCAGTTCTTCATAAATATTCTTTTGGTCTTAATGGAAGTATCAAGTACAGTATCAAATTGTAGATATCTTTGCCAGTCATAGATTTTTCTGAGACCTAAATGAGTCATACCAATTCCTGAAGCTATTTTTAACATTCTTATTTTCCTTGGAAGGTGAATTTAATTCACTTGCCTTTACAAAGTTCTATCTAAAGAGAGTAGTGTGACCTTTTCCTCTAGTAGTACTGTTTAGGAAAAGATCCCAGTGATTGACAATGTTTGGAATTATTAGTCTTACACAGTAAGTGGTGTTTATAAATCTGTTTTCTGAAGACTGTAAGAAACTTGACTACAAAAAGAATCTTAGTAAAGCAACATTGTAACTACAAGCAGAATGAAGATGTATAGTTACACATCAGGACTGAATAAATAAAACTGTAGAAAAATATGGCTGCTTGTATCTTATTTTGAATTATACCGATGTAAATTATTTTAGAAATTACACTGAACTGTAATATGACTGTTCTTGAGGGTCTTAATTGAGGGTGTAAAACCCTGAACAGCACAGGCAGCAGGATTACATTTTCTGAGCAGCTCTCTACATGCTTTTACCCATGGGACTAAGACTTCATGGGGATGGAGAGTAATGGTAAATGAATGTTGTTCTAGAATATGCAGTGAGACCATTGGGCCATTGACAGCCACTGTTTGTACATTTTGTAGCCACAGATTAGTTAAATTGTCAGAAAGTGATTTGTGGAGGTTCAGGGAGGGGTTTTTTTTGTTTGTTTTTGTTTGTGTTTTGATTTTTACTTTGTTTAAAGTGAGGTGACAGGAAAAGAGTGAGGTGTGGAATATGATTGCCTTGTTCAATAAGTAAGCTCATACAAGGGATCTGATGGAAGCACTTTTTTTTTTTTCATTCTTCTCTTTCAAAAAGAAGTGAATGCTCCTCTCTGATCTGATGTATTAGGACAGTTCACTGTGCTTCATATGTACAGTGTGTCAGTCAGCCCCACACATAAGACAAGAGGCAATTTTGTTGGACAGCTGCACTAGTCTGACTGACGTGAGACTCTGAACAGCCACCTGTAGTGGGTCATGCTTCCTTCCTTCCTCTGCACAAACTCATATTCCATAAGCATCTGAAATACCTGCAAGGCCAGCTGAGGAACTGAAGGCCTTGGTATATACTTAAATGCTGAATTTAGATGCTAAAAAGGGCAGTTTGGAGAACAAAGCCATGTGCATTTCCTCCAAAGTGCATGTACTTTCTCCAGCTTATTTTTAGCAGTTTCCATCAATGTCTGTTGTACTGTTTTTTGCAGTGGAAATACAAGATGTCTGTATTGTATAGGCTTTATTTTCTTTGCCTGTCAACTTGGGTAATGTGCCACACCCGACTGCCTTCAGCTACCAGTCTGGTCATATGAGACAGGTGGCTCTGGAACTGTGGTTCTGCTGCTGGCAGAACTCACCTCATATCTCACACAAAGCCTCCTTGCTATATTGTAAAAAACCAATATTACAACATTCCTTTTAACCAATAGGCTTTTGGGATGTCTTTCATTTAAAGATTTGTTTTTGTTTTTGTTTTTTAATTTGGCAGCTGAGGACATCACTAGTTTAGTAAGCACGGAGCTGCTGCACAGTACCTATGCTGAAAAACATTCAAATGTCTGCAACAGTACTTATCTTAGGTAGGTTCATCCTTGGTTCCTGTTTCAAAGTTTTCAGCTTAAGATTCCCATTCCTAACTTTTATTTCTTAATATTTCTTAATGCATGGTGTGTTTTTGTTTTGGGGGTAGAGAAATAGTCTTTAGCTGACTAGTTGTTTTATTGACAGTGAAATAAAAATGGCTTTCTGAAAATATTTGTTAAAAGGGAGCAACAAAATGCTTAATGATGTTCTTTAGGGAATCCTTCCTACAGTGTACATGATTTGGTAACTGCTCTGATCACCATGGCAACATTTTCATTTGTCCTTCCGCATGTATGGCTTTAACTGGAACAGCATGGGAGGGGAATATAGGGCATGCAGCTTTATTCTCAAAGGCTTTGTAGCAACTCGCATTTGTGGCTCATCATTTACATTCCCATCTAAAATAACAAAATTGCCACAGCTTATTACAGTATTGCAAACAGCTTGCTTTCTGTTTCAAATTACGATTAGCATCTGATATCCTGAGATTGAAACATTTCACAGTCCTTTTCAGCATCACTAGAGCTGCATTTTCAAGAATCCAGTATTATTATTTAGAAAAAGGAGAATGCTATTCTTTTGAATTCCCCTTTTTCTCCAAAATTATTCTTCAAATAGTTCTGAGTGTGTTGCACTGGTTTTTAATAACTGGTTCCCATCTTTGTGTTTTCTTACATCAATTAATAATTTTCAGTAAGTAAAAAAATCCAACTTGTATCCATTAAGATGATTTCATGCTTCTGATTTAAAAAAAAAAACAAAAACAACACATGGAGTACCATAAATTGCATATTTATTTTAGCAGATATCTATAATGTATTTGAAGAGGTTAATATGTAGAAGCATAATTCCTTAGTGAAAAACAGGACAGCTTTCTCTAGGATAACTGGGCCCTATTTCCCAGTTCCCTGAATGAATACACTACTAGCAAATTACTAATTTGAAGGGGAAGAGGGTGAGGCACACTTGGAAGATCAGAAGTTCAAATATAATTCTAACAGCTTTGGCTCACATATGAATATATTAGCTTATTCAAGAACACCATCAAAATACTGACTCTCTGAAAGAGAATGGTGTTGTCTGATTTTTTTTAATTTATTTATTATTTTGATGCCAGCTTGATCCACAAATCAACATTTAAAAGAATGTATTTTCCTCCAATCTCTCCAAGCCATGAAATGCCTCTGTCATTGTTATAATTTGCGCTGCTCTGACCTTTGAGATGGTTTAGATAATCTGATATTGATACTTGAGTTTCATGCTTAAACATCTTACCTCAACTCTACACAAAAATACACAAAAAATCTACACAAAATGTTTTTGTACATTTTTCTAAATAATAAATAGGTATTATATCATGAAGTATGATATATGTATTTGGGAAAAAGCTCTCAAAATGTGGATCTGTCTAACAGTAAGGTTTTCTGTAGGCTGAAGAAATGAGTTTTTATTTTCATCAAATGGTCTGATTTGATTCCTCCTAACTTCAAGGAAAACAAGACAAGGCCTGCTACCATCCTAACCTTGCACTCCTCTCTCTCTTTCATTTCATATGCCATTAGGCTTGTTGATGTCTCTTTCAGACCCAGGAAGTAACACATGCTCCCTGATAACTCTGAGTTGTGGCTGTCATCCCACGCAATGAGAATTTCAGAACAGAAGCTGGATTCAAAGAGGTTTTGATGTGTTATTAGCAATCCTTCCTTTATATTGTAGTGCTTGCAGCTTTGATGAAATGAGACTTCCTAATGGTGGATTTTTGGTAAATTGTGACATCTCAGTAGCTCATGCGGGGCTGGCTGTTTTGCATTCCTCATATTAATCTCCTTGGTTTACTTAGAATTAAAGATGTTACCATTTCAATATAAAAAACCCCCAACATTTCCCTCTGCTGTATTATGTACTAAATTCCCCTTCTTTTCTTCCTACATGATGTACTAAATTAGTAGCAGGGTGTTTGGCTGGTGCTGATAGGCAAGATTTTTAAGTTAACCTCTACAAAATTGTGGTTGAAAGAGGGGAAAAATATGAAGGGATGTTTGTTATTCTGCATCATACCATGGGTTAAAATAAATATGAGCTTTGCTGTCAGTGACACAAAGTAAACCCAGGAGTTGTTGCCAACTGATTCATAAGGGCATTGTAACCCAGCATTTTTGCAATGACTTACAATAGGATTAGCTCCTGAAAGAAAGAATACTTGAAGAACAGCAATCTGTAAAGGTGCATATTAAAGCCTGGACCTTCAACATGACAGTCATTTATCCGGTTGGAATTCTGACATCAAAGGAATAACGAAGTATGTACTTTGGGAGGACCTGATTATAGATTTTTTTCCCATCTCTTCATTATATAGGGATAAAATCTGTATACATAATTCTCCTAAAAAATGCCATTGTTATGGCTCTCCTTGGGACTGCATCAGAATCTAGATTTGTTTCTTTAAGGAGACTAAAGAAAAGTTGGGGGGAAGCGGTTCCTAAGAAATACATGTTTCTTGTACTGAAAGCTATTCCTTAAAGTCATTAGACTGACTTAAATATTAATGTGGGAAAAATACTGGGAAAAATTGTCAGAATAAGTGCTGTTTAGAACTTTACAGTCACCTCCATATTTAGTCTTTAGTGAGAATACTTGGAATAAATATTGTACATTTGCATCTAATTGAATTCAGCTTTATAGCACTATTAAATTAAGTACAGCCATAAATACCAGAACTGGTATGGGAACAACTTTTCTGTCTGTTAGATGACGATGTAGGTCTGAGTTTGTCAAGTACATTTACACCACTCACGCTTGTGAACAAACAAAATGAGCAGCCTTACTCCAAAATAGGGTCCGTCCTTTCCCAAATTCCTATTGCAAACAGAAGTTGCACAGGCTCATCTATTACTGCCATCTACTGATAAAGTGATAAACAGCCGACTGAGGCAGAAAAAAGAATACCAGTGCCAGCTAGTAATGACCAAAAAGGGTGGGGGGGGGGGGAAGATGTTTTTAAATTAATACACATGCTGTCCGAAACAGCTAGCAGTTCTGTTTTTGTAGGCTGCGTTGTGTAAGGTGTTGCTGTGGCACTGCTGGAGTGCAGTTCAACCTCATGCTTCAGTTCCAGACTGCTCAGTTTAAGAAGACACAGAAGTCAAATCCATTCTTTGGTTAAATAGGTCAGGTGTCTAGCTAAAACCCCTTTCAAAAGTTGTGGAAGTCTTTAAAGGTATCAGTTGGAGCTGCTGTGTATTATACCCTCCCTGAACTTCTTTTTCCAGTTTCACAGGTAACTGGAATGGCTCTTCCTCATTGCCTCATTGACACCGGTTGTGCCCTTGGCTCCCTTGAGCAGGTGAGGTGGCTGCAAATGGCCACAAGGCTTGGCTCTGGGCCTGAGCCAGCCCCCGGCCAGTGAGCTGCTAATGAGCTCTCCAGTTTGCCTTCCTCTCGTCAGAACTGTGCAACAGCTCTCATGTGACTGAGTGCTGTGCTGTTCCTTCGCACTCAAACTGGTCTCCTGGTGCTTGGGTATTTTGCTTCAGGATGGTTTTTTTTCCAGTTACCACAGTCTAGGCCAAATATGTCCTCATATGCTACAGCACAATAATACAGCTAGAGCAGAGCTTAGGTCACTGCTCATGCTTTGAATGGCATTTTACAGAATATACACTGGGCATTTTACAGAATATACACTGGGCATGGCATAAGGATGTGTTTCAAAAGACCACCCTTTCCACAAAATTTATTTGTTGTGTAGCTTCTCACTGTACTGTACCCTGTTGTGCCTTTGAGCTTTTGTTTACTCTATGGCATACTCTAAAGAGATGCTCAAGTTTTTTTCAGTGAAAGGAAGGAATGAGCCAAACTTTGTAGAAATGAACCATTGTGACTTTTAAAAAACCTTTCAAATAGCAGTGACTTTAAAGGTCTTTACGGTGTAAGCGTGGCTCACAGGACTTTTTATCCTTAACTTTCTTGTTGCAAAGACTGTTCACTAGCAAGGATTCTTGTCTGAGGAGCTTCCCCCTGGAGAGCACACCAGCTTTTATCCTACTCACCAGAACACAATACACCGATTTCCAATATATGTATCTGCAGTGCTGATACGAACATGTTAATCACACCCTTAAAAGATCAAGTGACAAAACCTCAGATGCTGAGTTTTTAATGAAAAAATACTTCAACAGAATCTTCAAGAATACAAAGGATGTTATAGATAACAGCCTCTCTGAAGTCTTCTTTCTCAAACTTCACATGCTCTTTTTGTTCTGGGAGTTTGCTTCAGACTCTGGAAAATTACTATAGAGAGCAACTATGAAATATCTATTCATAAAAAATTAGAAGGCCATAAAAGTGATAATATTTTTTTACAGTTCTGCCCATACCAGCTAAACAAATTCTTGCAACAAGGATGTGAATATGAGTGTATTTAAACAGAATCTGGATAAATGAAAAATATACATTAAAAGTTCATTAGAGAAGCCAAGATAAGCACTCATTTAAGAAATGTCAGAGTTAAATTTGCTTGTGCATTCTCTAGTTGCCTCCCTTATTTGTATGTACTACAAATTCCAGATTGCCATTGCAGGAATTCCCACAAGACACAGTATAGGCAATGCTCAGTTAATGAGCAGTCACTTGGTACTATTTTGGGGTCATTATTCATTGTATAGCCTTGGGCCCGATTTACTCACAAATTCTGCTTTTCCTGTAGAAGTGTTCCCTGCTGAGCTTCTCTGTGGTGCTCATCACAGACTGCTTCATGAAGTATGTCCACAGAATCCTTGAGGAATATGAGGGTGGAACTATTCTCATCTTGCAGTGGGAAGCTGAGGCAGAGGCTAAACAAAAGGGGTGGGATTGTGAGTACCTGCCACTGCAGGTACCTCTTTCAACATCTCAGTGTTCTCATTTCTTTGGCCTTCAGCTATGAGTCCTCAGCTCTACAAATTGGAATGACTTGCAAGTCAAACACAGAGCAACTCGAGAAAAAAAGCATTGTGAAATGTTTAGCTTCCTGATTTTCCTGGTCTTGAACAGTTCCTCAAACAGCAATGACCCTTAGCCTTGTAACTCTATTTCGTAGTCCACACTCATTCAGCTTGCATCTTCTGCAACAGATGACACAGCCACCTGGTGCATTCTCCAACAGAGCACATCTGTCCTACAGCAAGACAAGCACCATGATGGGAAAATAGCACCAGGTTATGTAAATTATTTTAAGTGAGATACAGCCTGCATATTGGTCTATCCAGTGAGAGATAATAAGGAAATGATAAACAATATGTGGCCAATCTGCTTGGCAATCCCCCAACACCTTTTCTCTTTACTAGGCATGTGATTTAAAAGCCTATTGGCTGTTGTAGATCTCAGCAGAACTTTCTGTAAACCTTATTCTCTTCTGTACATGCATCCTGAAGTCTTTGTGCCACTTGAAAAAAATAACTGCATTCTAGCTGCACATGAAGCAGCTAACCCCACCAGCTGGCTGCTGACTGATTATTGCACCACATCTCTGCAAGATATTCCCATATGCTCTTTGAGATGCACTTGTCAAGATTTAGCTGCTACCATACAGGCAGTTTAGAGTCCATTTCTATTTTTGATTGTCATGAAGATGGCAATGAGTCCACTAAGACTGTAAAAAATATTATTGCTGCATTGGTACGTTTGGGTAAGTGTGATGTGTTGCAAGCCAATTTTGTTATCAGCTTGTTATCAGCTCTTACACAGGTTAGTATGGGTCTTATTAAAAAAAAAATCCAACTGAACACCACCTTCTTTCCAGAAGATGACAAGGTTATTCTAATTTACTCCTCTCTAAAATAAGATATGGTGGCTTGGTCATCCATCAGGACACTCAAGTAACACCTTTGTCAGAGGATGTAAAACTTTAAGCTCTACCTGTCTCTAAAGGAGGATGAGTTGAGGGAAGTTGGGTTATCTTTGAATGTGATGTCAGAGCTGTTCTGGTTGCTAGGTTCTTCCAATGCCAGTGAAAGGAAGACCCTACAGAATACCCTCCCACCTCAGGGAATTCAGTCTAAACTGCGACTTCTGCTCCAAATCAAAGCCACATACCAAAACTATGAAAGATTCTGCAGAGAAGACATGAGGGAAGAAAAGCCAGTTGCAACCTAATCAGCAAAGCTTAAAGCTACTCCTCCAAACAGACAAGAAGATGCAAAAACTTCATTAAAAAAAAGAAAATCAGCAAAATAATAGCCACATAATTTTGACATGAATTCCTTAACTGGAAGTTAGTTTGGAAAAAATTAACTGGAAAAGTTAAAGAAAAGATTATACTATGTTCTACTGAAAGGCATTTAAAGAATAATGCAGTCATCAGGCACAGTCAACTTGGGTCAACTTCTCTCAAAAGGGAAGTCCTGTGGAAGTAATTTGATATCCTATGATAGAGTCACTGCCTAGTGGATGAAGGCGAGGAGGTGATGTTATTTTTCTGGATTTTAGTGAGGCTTTTGATACTGTTTCACACAGCACCCATCCATACAAGTTGCCCAGCTGTGGGATGAGCACGGTGATGTGTTGGCTGAAGAACTGGCTGAATGGCAGGCAGAGCTCAAAGAGCTGTAGTGAAAGGGGCTACATCTTGTTGGTGACCTGTCACCAGTGGAGTTCTTCATGGCTCAGTTCTAGAGCCAGTTCTGTGTTCAATATGTTTATCCACAATCTGGATGCAGGAGCTGAACACACCATTAAGAGATCCGCTGGTGACACCAAACTGGGAGGTGCTGTTGACTCTCCAGAAAGCCAGGCTTTACAAAGACACCTAGATAGACTGAGCATTGGGCAGTGATTAATGGGATGAAGTTTAAGAAGTGAAATGTCAGATTTTGCACCTGGGATGGATTAATACCAGGCACTCCCAAAGGAGTCTGGAACTCCTCTGCATCTGCACTTCATCAGATCAGAAAGCCGAAAGGGGAGACAGTGAGACATTTCTTCTGTTTGGGAAAATAAGCAAAATCTGTTTCTTCTAAAGATCCAAAGAAAGGTAAGGAAGCGATTGACAAATCCTCAGTATGGACAATTAATCTCTAGGTTATGAACACTGGGAAAAGAATAAAACAGATTCTTGGGATTCAAATTTGCAACCCTTTCAACTAATAAAGTCCTTCATACCCTGATCTGTAATTTCTTTTAATATTTTCTCTTTCAAAAACTGAAAACACAAAGATTTTGTGAAATATATTATATCAGTGTTTCTGCAAGGTGGAGAGTTTCCCAAATCCCTGAACTGGAATCTCTCACTAGACCTACCTCTGCTTTCAGACAGAGAACAAAGAGATTGGTAAAACACACAACTCCCCGGAGACAAACTCTGCTAAACATATGCAGCTCCACCCTGATTCTCGCTCTTTTCATCTGCTACTGTCCTATAAATACCCCAGTCGCCCACTCGGGGCAATAATTAGACAAACAAACATTAAAAAAAATCTGAAGGGTATGGACTTCACTAGCTGTGGTACATGAGTACAGCTCTGGCATCCATCATGTCTTCTCTGTGTTCAGACAGGAGATGCTTATCCAGAGGCACTATGCAAATTTAACCTAAGTTTGCAAGCAGCCTGGGGATGAAAATTTCTGTCAAATTCCTGTCTCTTCTGTCTCCAGCTCTTGTGCCCAACATGTTGTGCCCCTACTATTCTTTGTGTGCCAGTGTGTGCCTGAGTCTGTACTGTAAGAAGGGTAAATCTGCTCAGAAAGAGCATAATGCAAGTGGTATATTTTTGAATACATGACACCTAGAATTGTTATAATCCAAATCAAATTTTGTTGTCTTTCAGAAAAGTAATTTAAAATTATCTAGAAGTTATATTAGAGATCAATTTGTCTTTTCAATATATATATATATATTCATTATTCTTAAATCTCTGGGAAAAGCTAATTTTTATATTGGCACTTTTTAAAAAGTGTGCCTAAAACTCGGTACCTTGAAATCATTTTTAGACACCCCAGTATCAGATTGCTTCCTCAAAATACTAGTCCTCATAAAAGCCCTCAAGAATGCAAACTGAAACTACTTTACTTATGGGAACTTTGAAAATTGGGTTAATGGTTGGGTCTAATAATGATTTATATACAGGTGCATACTTTCAGTGTCATACAGATGATGAAGTTGGGAGGTTTAGTCAAAATCTTTGGCTTTAAATATCTCTTAGAGAATGTGGTAGAAAAAATAAGTAGGAATGGTCAGTCCTGTGTAACTCAACTGTACTTGTAACCATCTCTTACGTGACTGACAGAAATACACATATATCATGCTTTTTACCAGGATATCCTGTTTCTGTAATGTGGAGAAACAGGTTTCTCCTGTTTTGTATGTTATCCAGTCCTTTATCCTTGAGCATAGCAGGCAATACTCTATGGGAAGTAGGATATTAAGGAATTGGGTGTCCTCTGTGTTGTCTGCAAAGAAGTAATCACTCCTAGGCATGTTTATAAGATCAACACCCATCAGATCACCTGGCCTGGAGATTGAACATAACATATTTGCTACAAGGAATGTAGGCAAATACAGATAAATATAAGTAGTTGGGCCAGTTTTTATTTTTGCAGCTGAACTTGCTGAAAGGCAAGTCAGATGTAAATAGTGATTAATATTAGCATTTTTGTGTGTCAGTGCTTTCCCCAAAACTATTAATTGCTGTCAAGTACTCAGTTGCATATTAAATGTGTTTTAAATATGCAGCAAACTAAAGTTGATGTATTTCAAATATGTTTTCCTTCAGCTGTTTAAACCAAATATATAAAGGTTAAAGTTGTTGGTTTGCCTTCTAATATCTCACTCCAGCTGATGAAAAATTAATCTTAACTAAGCAGTTTGAAAAGACTGTAGGCATTTTCCAAATACTTTCCATGGCTTGAGGAATTAAAAAAAAAAAAAAAAATTAAGCTTCTTTGTGTAAAAACCTCAATCTTTTCTTTCACTTATACTTCATATGTATCGGATTCTGTTACTAAGTTAAACTCTTTCTGATAGACTAACATCAGCAGTCCTGCATTTAGGCCTTATGGCTATTACACATAAACTTCTGGTTGACACATTAACAGGCAATGGGCAGAAATTGATGTACAGGAAGTTCCACCTGAACATGAGGAAGAACTGCTTTACTCTATGAGTGACAGAGCACTGGAACAGGCTGCTCAGGGGGATTGTGGAGTCTCCCTCACTGGAGATATTCCAGATCTGTCTGGACTCAATCCTGTGCCATGTGCTCTGTGATGGCCCTGTTTGAGCAGGGAGGTTGGACCAGATGACCTGCTGTGGTCCCTTCCAACCTCACTCATTCTGTGATTCTGAGAAGCCTTTGCTTATTTAACCACATCACTTTTCAGGTAGATTCACCCCGGGGCAGTCCAAGGAAACATTTCTCCTTGTTACATGTGTGCAGGGAGACCAGAGAAAAGTAACTCCTCGAGGTTCTAACAATGTTCTGCTCTCTTTCATCCGGAGGCATTTAAACCTTTCCAGTCAGGAGTGTTCTCAGATGGTGCTCGCTGTGGGTACCCAACTTCTGAGTGGTGGCTCTAGGTAAGACATGAAGCTGAGCTCGGATTATTAACATATCAGAGAGTATTTTTGCCAGAACAAGAATTCTTGGCCACGCTCCAGCCGCAGTTAAGGACACTTTGATGGTCTAAAATCCTCCCTGGAATTTGAGTCTAAGAGCATGTTCCTTGCTCCAATAAAACACTCCAGAAACAGTTCGCAAGCACCCTAGCAGGTCTTTGCCAGGGCGAAGCGCTCCTTCCTCTACTTACTGGACTAGCCGCGGACAGTTGTGGGAACCTGTTTTGTTTCTGACACAACGACCTTTTCCTTTAACGAGCATTCGGCGGACTACCGAACACCGATTAACCTGGAAGGGCTAGCTCCGCCGGGGCCCCCGGAGCGCGGTCCGTGAGGGCGCGGAGCGACCCGTGAGGGGGCCGCGCCACCGACCCCGGCCCCTCCTTGCCCCGGCCTCTCGGCCCCGGCTCAGGCGCTCCCCCTCCCTGCAAGGCCCGCGGTGCCAGGCTCTCCCCGGCGCCCCGCGGCATTGTGGGGGCTGTAGTCGGCCGCCACCGCCGCCCGCGCCGCCGCCGCCCGCCCGGGCCGGGGCGGGACTGCNTGGTGCTGCTGTGCCCCTGTGCGCTCGGGGTCGTGCTGCACCTCTGGCTGCTGCTGAGCTGCCCCGGGAGCCACCCGGCAGGTAGGGGAGAGGGGCGGGGGATGCCCGGGGCACGCCGGAGGGGGCAGCGCTCCCGCACCCTCCCCAGGAGCCTGGCGGGGAGAGGTCGGGGCCGGGCGCGGGGGGGAGGGATGCTGCGGCCGGGGCATCGCTCTGGGAGCAGCACCCGAAGTGCCTGCGGGGGCTC